>VDFB02357379.1:0-17795 GCA_007258455.2 Sequoia sempervirens | reverse complement strand
ACACACAGAAAGGAACAAAGATCAATGTGATGATAGATTGACTTTAGATGTGGTATGGTACTAGTACTATATAATCATGAGATGGTAGACAAGAAGGTGGCAACACACTATATCTATGCCTCAATAATGGTCTTTAATATGGAGATCACTTGTATTTAGGCAATTATGTACACATTTTTTCTGCATATCAAATTGTATTGTTGTATTGGGTGGCATTCCCTAGAACAACTAAGAGCATGGCCTTGAGAGCTAGACATGAAAAAGGGAAGGACTATGTTAAAGGGAAGAAGAAGCTAAGGATAAAGGTGGAGCCTCAAACCAAGGGAATCCTCAAATTTGGTAGGGTGAGTAGTTTGGGAGATACAAAATAAATTTATAAACTATTTGAGTGAGAATTACTAAATCTTGATTTATACATTTGGAAGTTGCATATGTGGGGGATGGCCAAGAAGATTGGCAATCATGAGATGGTGGAAATTAGGGAGTTAATGATAAATTTAATGCTAGACCCAAGCCAATTGTTAGGGATGCAAAATATTTTTTATTTGGCACAACATTTGAACAATGCATGTTATCGATGGAAACTAGTTTATTTATGCTACACTATGATGTGGAGGAGATCAAGGAGTAAATGGACATGCAACTATATTGTTCGATAGAACCCCTTCCTACAATTATTTGTAATCAAGGTTTTGGGTAATAGTTTACATGCCAAGTTCTCTAATAATCTTGTTATGGAAGAGGTTAAATATTTAAAGGAAGAGGAAGTGAGTGGTGTCAAGCCCTAGTTTGAATATTGTTTGTTTATATGTCTTCAGGGAGGAAGATCTATGTAATTTGTGATTCCCTCTATATACTCTATTACTCTATGGTTGAAGTTATTCCTCATCTCTATTTTATGTTGTAATATAGCTTTTGGTAATATGAAACTTAATGGTCTAAAGGATAGTATGGAAATATGCAATTTTTAATGATGAGCATGGTTAAAGATCATTTGAAGGAACATAATAGTGTTTTTTTACTATAAGTTTGTGTTGGTTAATCTACTTTCTCCAAAAATAGATCTAGTGAACTTCACATTACTAGAATATAAGCTACAACATTAATTTTCCACTCTTGGATGCTTAACCTAGGTTTATTTCGCAAATGAAAATTATAAAACATGAGGTAATGTGTGTATACATATATGCATGATATATTCTTGTATTCCTGGGTCTATAAAATAATTTATATAAGAAAAAATATGATAATTTATAATAGGAAAACAATCATTTTACCATATGTTCAAGAAATGTTATTTTCTAAAAAAAGCAAAAAAATAGACCTCATACATGATAAATAAATTATTTTTCTAACATAAATAAGTAATTTAAACATATATTTCAAATTTTTAATATAATCCTCAATCATATGCCTTGTTCATATAATCCTTAATCCATATGTCTTGATTCACGATATTAATATTTATTAGCACTAGACATTAACATAATACTATTTTCTTTCATGTTGTTAAGAATAATGAATGTGTATCAAGCTTGTACACATTCCATATAATATAAACATATATTAATATATTTGTGGTTGGATCTAATGAATGCTTTTTCAAGATTCAAATTCTTCTCATAGTTCTAGATCATAATTTATTTTGTATGGATAAACATTTTTTATTCAATATTGAATATAAAAGGATTTTTTAAACAACATTAAAATTAGAAATAAAGTTGGTGGAATTATTTACTACCTTTTGAATGAAGGCGATATGTGATAAAATTGTTGAGTGAAGCCCCATAGGAGATGAAGAAAACCATCTTAGAAAATTTAGAACTACTAAACAAATAAAATAAAATAAGGAAAACTTTAGATGCCAACAAACTTGGAGCTAAAGACAAGCTCTTTTCACGAGCCATATTCTCACAATTAATTATTCCTAAAGAGTGAGGTGACAATAAAATGGCTTTAATTTCTTTGTTGAAATGGGTTAAGTGTGTCCTATGATCCTATGTGTTCTCTAGTGTCAACTATAATTCAAAGTCTAATTTCTCAAGTGTCTTTCATGTTTGTAAAATCTAGAGAAGGTGCTTTCATGCATAAATCCTCTCTATGATTTGAATGTCTCCATAATAGGCTTATAATTTTAAGGGATATAAATATATCTCTAGGGATACATTTTGTAGTCTTCTATTATTTTTTATTAGTTGACTATTGTAACAATTATTAAATTTCTTCAAAGTCCTTTAATACTCTTCATAATAGCACATAGGTTTTCTTTGATTAGCTATGGGTTGTTAAAGTAGGTTTGGTTAAGTGAAAATTCTAGTAGTTTGTGAGATGCATTTGGATGAAATTGTAGCTAAACTAATGTGATTCTAAAATGTACTTCTAATTCTCTGATCTATATTAACTCACATCTTGCTAATAGATTTAGATTTATGTATGTGTTTTCACAAGATATTAGCCCTTGACTCTATCACCAATGAATTAAGGCATAGGTCTTTTACTAGCTAATCTTTGCATATTTGAAATACACTATTTGTTACTTTTAGCTTAGTATAGTTAGTGTCCTCCTAGTCTACATAAACCAATGAAGACCAACCTTTAATATATTCCTCGATAGCCTTCACTTATCAGTGATTATTGAAAGATTGTGTATTTCTATGTTTTTCAAATATTATGTGCTAAGTATGATATTATAAGTGAATCAATATAGCGTATATAAATCTTATTGGCATCTTTAGTTGTATACATAGCTTGACAAAAAAATGTTGTTTAGGGATCTTGAGGTCTAAATGACTAATGAGCTAGTATAAGGGTGTCCAGTGACAAATCTTTGGGATATCTTCATACTAATAGTCTATATGACCTAGTTTTCTTTTCATTTCTATTTAATTGTCCTACAAAGATCTTTAGGAATATCCTCATTGGCCTTATAGAGCCAAAAGCCTAGAAGAGCTACTTTCTCTAGTTATTTGGCTCACCATTGCTTATAGTCTAATCATGACTCTTCCCTTGTCATTCTAAACCAACATAAACCCCCAAGTTTAGGTCTCATGTGCATTCTTAGGAATGCGGGATTTAATTTGGATCACCAATAGAACCATCACTCACAACAATCTTGGTATTATGGATCCCCTTTGTGGTTGTCTCTTTTTCCAATCCCTTCACCTAGACCAACTATCAACAAGGTTCATTTTGTAAGTTCAAATGCCTTGACCATATCTACATGCCCACTTCACTCTCCATCCACCCCTTCCCCAATGGCCTCCCTATGTATCTATTCTTTCTACCATCTTTTCTAACCATCTATTAGTTCTCAACCTTTTACCTTTCTCCTCCCCCATCTACTACCTCCATCTTGGTGCTTAAGCACAATCTTTCCCATCTCCACTTATTTGATTACATTACAACCCTTTGGCCACTTGGAATTTTGTACCCCATGCCTCAACTACAATTTGGATCAATTGGTGGAATTGTGCTCTTTTGCATTATGTAACCTCCCTTTGTGGTTTCTATCATTGCATAGCGTAGCAATGAAAGTTAATTGGTTGTTCAATGCACTCAACTGATGATTTCTCTCATTAATGAGGTTCTCTAACAAGTCATGGCCCATTCTAAACATCATCTTCATCAATTGTAATCTTATAGAGAGTGTGTGATTCAAGTGCATGGCCATCTCCATTAGCTCAACTATGATACTAACATTTTCTCCCAAAAATTGAAGCATAAAAAGCACCAAGAACACATTGCTTCCATCACCACAAATGAAAGTTAGGTGTTTTCCTTTATTGTAGATATCATGTACACCTCTTTCTAATGACTTCTAATAATCCCCTTCCTCCTATGTTGAAATATATTGTGAGACTTTGCATCCCAAAGAAGATTGTTTCTACCACACACATCTCTCTTGATCACCCTCTTACCCTCAAAGAGTTGGATTTGGTTGTTCAACACATGGCTTCTAACAAGAATATAATCATTGACAATCTTCCAACCAAATTTTATCAAACACTCGAGCCATAAAATATGAAGTGACTTCTTTGTTTATCAAGAAGATCTCATGTTAAGCTCTCTTCATCCTAGATCATTCAAGGTTTGATCAAATTGATTGCTAAAGGTTATAATGATCATTTCAATTCTAGATTACTTTATTATATACTTCTTATAAAATTATTATGAAGGCTCTTGTTCTATGAATCAAACATATTACTCAAGAGATAGTGGATCCTAAAGAAAATTGTTTTCTTGGAGGCCATTTCATTCTTGATAATCTAGTGCTTGCCTAGAAATCTACTAAATGGGCTCAACAAAATTATCAAGATGCTTTACTTATTATATTTGATTTTAATAGAGTTTAACACCACATCAATTGGTCCATCATTTACAAGATGTTATCTTGGTTGGGATTTGGGCCTCAACTTATACCCCATATGAATCTTGTTTTTTTCTAATGAAAATAATAAGCTAATTCTTCTCTCAATTCACTTTGGAAAAATCCATTTGCTAAGGTTTCCCACTTGCTCCTTGCCTCTATGTTACAAAGCTCTCTCGATACCCCCTTCAAACTTGTATGGGTTTGGTTTGAGGTTGGTTCACCATTGGGTTCATTAATCAAACCCAACTAAACCCAAGGGGACTCAAGGATTGCCTAAAGGAAAGAAATACAAAAATATAATTTAAAAACATTTTTATAAATAAAAAGTTTCAAATACCTAATTTTCCCCTTAATTGATAAAATTGTGAAAATAACATTGCCACTTGACCTTGATGGGGCACTGCCCTCAAACCCCCACAAGGGGCACTACAAGGGGCATTATCCCTCAACCCGATTGGGGTCTCCACTCCCGAACCCCCACTAGTTATTAGGATCTCTTGTCACAAGAAACTTAATTATAATGAGGGGGTGACAAGGAATTGGGATCTAACTCTTGAGTGTACTAACTCAAACATTATTGTTGCACAACATGTCAAGAATCTTTTTAGATTTGGGACTCAATCTTACAATTGTCAAATTTTACTTCAGTCCCAATTTCTTTATACATTTAGGACTCATTTTCAATGGGATGTAACAAATCTAAGACATCTTTGTATGGGTTTTTAGTAGTCAAGTTTTTCCAAGTGTTTCCCTTTTTCATCCCCTATATGCCCCTCATGTGTCAAAAGTTACAAGAAATCCAAAAGAATTAAGTGTGGTCTATTTTGGGTCATTTTTCTAAGTTTCTAAAAGTTATAATCAAACTTTTGGACTTTCATGTTTGTCCATCCCAATATGTCATTTCACTTATCTTTTCCTTCATTTTGTCCTTATCAAGGTATTAGACTTTGTCATCCCAACATACCTATTGTTGCAAAGACAATTTTCATTGCACCAAAAGATCGACCTATTAATGTATGATATAATTGTCAGAGTTAATGAATCCATGGGAGGCGGTTAAGCCATGTCACGAACCCGAGCGTTGGGCCGCACAACACAAGGAGTCTAAGGGCACACACCTTGCAACAATCCCCACCCCAGTGCAAGTGAGGGGTTTGAACTTGTGACCCAAGCTCTGATACCAATTGTTGTAAAGACTGTTGTCGTTGTACCAAAAGATTGACCTATTAATTCCCAATACAATTATCAGAGTTAATGAATCCACGAGAGGCGATTAAGCCATGTCATGAACCCGAGCGCTGGGCTACACAACATAAGGAGATCAAGGGTGTACACCTTGCAACACCTATTCCCTAACACCTCTAAACTCCAAAACCCTAAATATTTGAGCCGTCCTTTCTATGCTAGAGTTTTGCACTTGTCTTACTTGGATACCTTGTAGTGAGTATGCTCAATTCCTTGAACCATGACTTCTCAAAAATTTTACTTTGTTGGAATCAAACTTGTGGCCTTTACTCTACCCAAGTACCTATTTCCTATCATCCCCAACTCCTAAACCCTGTCATTTCCTTTATACATCTGATCGAAGTTGGAATTTTGGCCTTGCCCTTATAATGATCTTGCCATGATGTATGCCTAAACCCCAATCCTCGACACTACAAAACTTTATTTCCTTTTTGGGAATGCTTGTTCAAAATTCCCTCCAATTACTTACTTTAAAGGGATGACCTTCTTAGTATGTCGGAACCTTAAACCTCAAACCCCAACACTAGCATGGTATGTGTTCTTTACTTTAAAGGGATGGCTTCCTTAGTATGCTTGAACCTTGAACCTCAAAACCCAACACTAGCATGGTATGTGTTCTTTAAGAAACCCTTGACCCTTGAATATTGAAACTCCCATAATTTTCACGATTTGATCCTACCTACCTCCTTCCATGCCCAAAACACCATTTATGACCAATTTTGATGCCACAACTTCAAGAAAATGGTCTTTCCTACCCAAAAACTATTATTCACAATAAGGGTATGGATTCCCATACAATTTTAGTGAAAAACAAGAAAAAATGAGCCAAACTACCATAACTGATCTAATGAAGTTTTGCAACTACTAGATTGGATTTGTTCATGCCTAGGAATCATTCTTTATTCCAAAGGTGTGGATTCAAAGGGAATAAAAAATGAAGGTTTCTATGTCATGTTTAATGTTGAAATTAGTTTTCAAACCCCAATTTTTCTCACACCATCTCATACCACCATTTTAGTAAATTTTGCGAGCTCTTTATAACCTTGTACATTGGGATCAATGGATATCATTAATGCTTAGAATAGTTGTGATCATAAAGTATGGATTTCCTCATCTTCCAAGCATTTATTTGCATCCCCTAGAGGTTATTTTTGTATGCGAGTATTAATGTAATGCAATCATAGGCATGGGTGACCATTTCAAAACACAAACAACCGTGTTTCTTTTCCAAGGGTCACATACCCAAGTTGTAAATCTATTAATGCAGGTTTGTTCTTCATTCTATGGGTTGGTATTTCTTGTTTTCATAGAACATAAGTGCAAAGAGTGTTCTAGGGTTTCAAATATGTTATTTCCCATTAGGGTAACTTTGAAGCAGAGATTTGTAATCATGCCTCTTTGGCTAGGTTTTACAAGATTTTTGGGTAAATAGATGTAACAAGACTTTCTTTCTATGAAGTTTTCTCTCACCACATATGTTGGTGTAGCTATAACATGACCTTGATAAGTGTCACAACATTTTTATGCATTACAATTTGTTAACTAAGATGGTCTTTTTCTTGTTATAGATTAATATATGCAAGTTTGGAGAAGGATAATTAAGTCAATGTGGTTGTTGCATAGCATACCTCTATTGTTATTTATTTTTTATTATTTGTAATGGCCAAATGTAACTATGTAACCTAAATAAGGCACCAATTTGAAGACATTGGCCTTCTATACATATTTAAATCAACAAAATGATTTATTAGTAACTATAGGAAGTAGAGTAGGATTTATGTCTGTTGTCCATGGTTTAATAATAGAAACTAGGGAATAATCTTTAGCAACTTTAAACTATTAAAATTTTAGAGAATCATGCCCAATATGTCTAAACCAAGTACCAATATGTGCAAGGTATTAAATAAAATCATCTTAGGGTACATGTACAAGATATTAAATTAGATACATAAGTGGTCTTATGCAGCTAGTTAATCTTGACCTAGTGACAAATATAGGAGACAAATACACATTTGAGTATAGCTACTAATTGTCATAGTCATGTTACATTTTGATTGATATAAAAGCCTATCAAGGACACCTCTAGAAATACCTAAGCCCAAGGTGTAGGAGAATCTACCCACTCTTGTTAGTTGGCCTTAACCTTCCTCAATATATTGATGAACCCCTATTTTACCTTCTTGATGACAACCCCTAGCCGTAAAGGTAAGAAATGTTCTAGGATTGCAAACTTGAAGTTTTGGGAGCTAACAATGGGTTATACATATGACATAGCTAGCATAAGTGGCATTGTAACTCATTGTGGTTCAAATGAGATTGAACCAAATGTTGACTTCCATTCTCTCAATGAAGAGCAATATGAAGATTATTGAATATCAATTGTAATTTTTTTTATTGTGTATTGACATTTAACAAGTCCTCTAAATTTTGAATTTATGAGTCTTTTTTTATAAATTATGAGGTATTTAAATATTTTGTTTATTGGAAATTGTAAGTATCACTCTCTTTATATTTTTTTATATTTTTTAATACACACACACACACACACACACACACACGAAAGGGAAAAAATGTCATATTGTTGTACCTAAATCTCATACCCATATCCATCCCCATACTAGGACTGACAACTTAACCTTGTCTTTATGTGCTAGTTGTTGATGCATTTGACTACTTGCTACAAAATACCCATACCAATAACCTCATTCATAACATTTTTTTTCCCTGTAGTAATTATGTTATGAATTCCCACTTTGTGGATGATAGTTTTTTCTTTCTTCAAAACAATTTGAATGAACATGCTAACATTATGGATATGCTCAAGACCTATACTAGTTTGCCTCTAGATCCCAACTAGCTATGCACAAGACCAAATACTTCATGATTCATCTTCCTCCAAACCTACTGTGCATCCCCCTAAATGGTCTCTTTTTTGGCATAGTATTTCATTTGGTTTGGGCATTTCCTTGCATGCTACATGGTCCTAGTTCTTCCAAAAACTCAAATCTAAATTGTTGCATTGTAGCAACATGTTTCTCTCTATGGCTGGTCAAAATTTTCAAGAATAAGGTGTCTCAACCTTTGATAATTCCTAGCATTGATTATTTATTCAATGTTTATTTATTTTCCTATTTAATTACTTATGTGCAACCAATGATGTCACTCTTGAGTGTTGACTCAGAGAGGTGTTAGACTTGCATGCAAAGTGACATGGTTGACATGTGAGCGCTATTTATTGAAGTTAACTCAAGCCAATGACAATCAGAAATAGAAAGTTGTTATACAAGGTGTGAGTTTTACATGTGCATATGCTTTGCATGCTGAGTTGTACATGTGCATGTGCTTTGCATTTTGAGTTTTACATGTTGCATGCAAGGAGGCGTTATGCATGCAATATAGAATTTTGCATGCATGCAGTGTTGGAGATTATGCCACATGGCCTTTTCTACACATCCACTTTAGAAGCTTCCTTATTTACATTTGTAAAGTCTACAAATATAAGTGTTAGGATTGGAGTTATATTATGAGCGTATTTGCAGGTTTTGTTATGTTGTCAAAATTATTCTAGAATTCAACACTTGTATACTCTTGGAAGAAACTTGCTTTGCAAGTTTATGTAACCTAATTATTTATTGTAATAGATTGAGCAAGCTTTTAGAGTGTGGGATTTTTCTCTTTAAAGGGTTTTCCCCACATACATCTTGTGTTGTGTGCATTTATTTGTGGTGATGTTTTTATATTTCCTGTAATGTGCATCTTCTTTCTAGTAATTGTTTAAAGGTTAATAAAAATTTGCACCCTCTCTACTCACTAAATTGGCATAGTAAGTGTTTCCACACACCTTGCTTCCTTTCAAAATTCACGTGGCTATTAAGGTGATAGTCACTAGCCATGTTTACATCTTCTCTTGTTGGTTTTCGTCAAGTCTTGTTACAACCAATTGGCACAAATGATTGGGGCTTCTTGTGGGCCAAGTGGGGCAATACAAAAGGTATGCTTGTTACCTCTGGGGTGTTCTACATTCAACCAAGAGATTATGATGGCTAGGGATTCTTGATCGATTCACCCATGACACTTGCTTGAATGTGAAATGGATTGTCCTTGCCTTCCATGATGATTGTCCTTGGAAACATCTTGTTAATCATTGCATTGCTTAACCACTACTAGAGATCATTGGCTCTCAACCACTTAGAAGGATAAGCTACTCCTCTTGCCCTTCTTCAAGACAAAAGCTTCAACCCCTTTCGACAATATTTGGAAGGCCTAACAATTAATTACTATTGAGTTGGTTTGACACAATCAATCTCTTCACCATGGTCTTAGCTTCTCTTCATCTTCCATTTGGTGGAACCCTCTCTCTCTGTCCACATCTATGTGGCTCTCAACTCTTCCACATAGGTATTAGTACATTCAATGATCTTTGGGATTTCACCAATTTCTCTTGGAAAAGTTGGCCCTTCAAAGCCAATTTTGTCTTGCTACTATACATCGCCCCATCCTTTTGAGATTCAAGAGCTAGTACCCCCCTCCTTACTCATTAAACTTTTCACCTCCATTCCCTATATTTTTTTCAAGGATTGATATTGAACCTCTAGTTCTCGCTCCTTGTTTCTGCTCAAGCTTGTGTAATATAGTCTTCCCTTTGCCACCCTGTCTTAATGCAAAGTGAAATTGCTCCATCCTCACATCCACTTGATTCAAGCTTAGCTCTTGGCTTTGGCTCCCCAAATCGGCTACCTAGTCCTCGCTTATTGTGTTGAATTTTCTCCACTTTAAACTCCCTATTGGTTGCCGCCTTTGCTTCCTTCCTAACAACCTAAATCCTGTCCTTCTTGCAAGAAACGTGAGACTGTCAAACATGTGTTTTATGTGTATTCTTATGCCTTCCGTTTTCAGTTTCTCTTCTCTTCCCCCTTCCTATTATTCTTCTTTGCGAATGGAATTAGAAGCATGCTTTCTTGGCTTTTCCACTTCCCACAACATTGTCTCCAACTCTTGCCATCAACTCATTATCTCCTTGTGGAAGCTTTGTTTCCTTACCGTGTTTGTTGATTTCTTCTTCCCCATTAAGCTGGAATTTCATATGTTTCTTTCCTCGTTGTCTTTGCAGATGGCCAATCTTTCTAGGCTAGTCAAGGAGAAAGCCTCTATTCTACAGGGTCTCACAACACAGATCCCCAACATCATTTATCAGCTTCATGCTCGTGAGGCAAAAAAAGACAGTTGTGATGCTCAGTTGATTGTTCGAGTTGATAGTACAAAGGCACTTGCCTCCCTTGGCTCCACCCTTTATAATATAGGACTAATCAGTCATGCTATTCACCACGACATAAAGAGCATTCAATCTACTATTAACAGGCTGACTAGTTATGAAGATCTTTCTACTGAATGGCCTGTAGTGGAAGACTCCAAATGCTCTTGAGGCAAAACAAGACAGTTGCAATGCTCAATTGGTTCCTCTTGTTGATGGTACACAGGGGCTTGCCTTTCTTGGTTCCACCCTCCATAATGGAGGACTGGTCAATCATAAAAGAACATTTTTGAGATACTATTAACAGGCTGGCTGGTTGTGAAGGTCTTTCTACTGAATGGCCTGTAGTGGAAGACCAAAATGGTACTGTTCAATTATTGCAGTTGCTTGGTGGTTTATCTGCATATTTGTATCTCCATGGCTTGTGCAGCTAGTATTTCTCATGCTTTTGCATTGTGCTCGTATTGATGTACTGCCTTTATGGCTCTGTGTCTCCTTCACTGCTGCTAGGGCCTCTTCTACTACTACTGTTATATATTTGGTGTTCTTTGCTATGTTCACAGTTGTATCATCCTCTTGTAATGTTCTATTAACCTCTTATATATGCTTATTCCAAAAAATAAAATAATACATGCACTTTAATTTGTGCTACAAGTGTGTTGGACACTTATTTCTGTGTTTGTGTTTCTACAAGTATCTTTGTTGGTGCAAGCATGGATTTATTAATCCACTTCAATTTTCCATATGCAGTTTTTTCCTATGGATAGCAAAGCAACGCATCCTCTAACGTAGAATTAAATAATTTAGTAATCTTATTTAAACCGGATAAAACTTTCCACACTAAGTGAGAAAATGTTTTTACCATACATTTTCAAAAATCCTACATTAATGATCTTTTACAATTTTGTGAACAGCATATAAAGAGAAATACAAGGTTGAGAAGGATTTTAGCTCTTCAAAATTCAGCTTATCTTTCATGACCATTCTTTAAAGAATTTTCAAATTACTAAGGTATTCTCTTTTGCGTGAGACTTCTATGAATGCAAAATGATCAAACGAATCATCCCTCGGCAAAATAGCAAATCCAGGAAAAAATGTTAAAAGGAATGGACGGCTGCTAAGAAGGAACTCAAGAATGAGAAATCTTCCAAAGATCTTGTGGGCTGTACAAAATGTGGAATCTGATTACGAACGAAAACATTAGGAAATTTGTCAATGTAAATCTTATCAAACCTAGCTTGAAAAGTTCACAAAGGTAATTGAAAATCCGGATGGCACCCACCATGTCTCTTAATTCTTGCAAAAGCATGGCTGAAAGGATTAAGTTGCTGGTTTCCTGTATTAAAGACAGGTTCATCTGTAGTAGGAAAACTAGGCAAGTTCTTGCCAGACTTGCGAGATTATTTAGTCAGCAAGTTACTTGCAAAGGACTTGCATGGCGAGTCGTACTAGATAACCCATGAGTTCCTCAGCAAAACTTGGCAAGTTTCAGACTCAGACTTGGCTGCTGAAGGAAAACTGCAGCAGGTGTTTTTTTAAATCAATTTTTTAATTTTTTTTTAATTTTCATCTTCAGCAGTTGCAAACTTAGAAGAGTAGATTGATTGCTGAGTAACTGGAGGCTTGATTTGAAGATTGAATTGGAATGCATTTGCAAAGGTATTTCCTGTTTCTCTATTCTTACCTTTTTATTTTTTAAAAAAAAATCAAACCCTAAAGTTAAACAATAAAAATCTTGTTGTTATGCTGCAGTCTTTTCTTATTTTTCCAATTCCCCTGCTGCATTTGTTTTGTTTTTTTATTTATTTTCTTTCTTTTTGCCAAAATTTCATTTCCAAATGAATGAAAACTCTGCTGTTATGCTGTTGAAATTTTATGTTTTTTCAGTAGCCAAAATCTAGTGAGCAATCTGCATAGAAGCACGGCACACCAGATGAGATCAAGAACACGATTAAAGGCAATTTTGCAGGTTTTATATGAGGAGAAGCGAGGAGAGAAGCGAGGAGAGAAATGAATGCCTCACTTTCTAGTTATGAGGAGAAGAAAAATGAAAGGAAGAGGACAAGGGAAGCAGTGGCATTAGTGATGAATTCCACGACCATACTTCAATCATCATCTAGAGATTCTTTGATTAGTGCATATATTCGATGTTACTCCATTGAGGAGAGTTCTAGTTGACATTATCTATTTAATTTATCCAATGTTTCAAGGACACAACCTTCACTTGAAGGTATCACTTAGAGTCAAGAGAAACATTATAAGCTACGATGTCAAAGCAACTTTTTAATACTGTTGACACTTTGTGTCACCCTTGTTTTTCTCATCGTTGATAATTGATCTAAGAAATCTTTGTGGGTAATTAGGTCAGTTGCATTTCTGTGTTACGGTCTTCTTTTGCTTGCTTCTTAGTTAGCTACCCAAGTTCAAACCCAAAAAATTGACTAAGTGTTAAAATCTTTTGAGCTTGTCATCTTGTAAACAAGCCAAATGGGTACCCATATTCCAAAACTTGAAGAATTCCTGAGCAAAAATTGCTAAGTTATGCAGTTGCAGGTTTTTTTCCGCAAGTGGATTTGGGGGATTTTTGGTCTATCCGGATCTTTGCCAAAAGCCTCCAGTTCCTCATGTCAGTGGTTTTTCTACAAGGGCGGATCAACTTGTTCTTTCCTACAACAAGAGGAAATTGTGAAAATGGTTAAGAATGGATTTGCGAAAAGATGGTGTCCATTTTCCTATATGGTTCAGTTGTGGGTGAAAAACTCGCAAGTGCATATTGGTGGCGTAAGTGGTTTTGGAAGTTCTCAAGTGAATCGGTTCTTTAAAGGTTTAGGGGAGAGGACCAGTAGTTGTGCACCTAACGTTCCTCAAAATCCTACTTGGAAATTTCAAATCACTCCAATTTTTTACAGCAGCTTACTTGGCAAGTCCCCTGCTTATAACAAAAGTTTCGGGGCCACATCATCAAATATGATGCCACATCAGCATGCTTTTTGTCAAGGTGTCAAAAAGGGCACCGTCTAGACCCCTTACCAATACTTGTGCATTCACATCACCAGTAGTTGAGCGCTGATGTGGCATCACGTGATTGGTTGCTTTTTAGATCAAAAGAATACATTTTGTTTAATTATGGGTAGTAAAGTCACAACTATTGGCATTATATAAACAACTATTGACATTATATAAACAACTATTGGGCATTATATTAACAAAAACATTCTCAACTATTGAAACATGCTCAACTACTGGGTCCTCTCCCCTAGTTCAGATCTAGGTTTTCCCACAAGGTCCAATTTAGATGGGTTTTTTTGTAGGAGAACAAAAAAACCCGAAAATTTGTCTAAATATAAATTTGCGAGAAGATGGAAGCCATCTTCCCACATGGTCCGTATGGTAGGTAAAAGATTGCAAAGTGTAGCTTTGCAGGAGTTTCAAGTACATCGGGTTTTGTGGAAAACTTCTAGTGAACCGGTCTAAGTGCAAGGTGCACTTTGGACGGGTTTTTCGCAAAGTGCAATTTAGATATATATTTCTACCAAGAGCCGATGAAGACTGTTTTCACATTGTGGGAATTGGATGGGCAAGTGGATTGGCGAGATTTTCCATTTGAACTAGATTGGACCAAAGGTGCAGATGTTGATGGCTTTCCTGCAAAGTGCCGATGACTTGTCCTTTTTTTTACAAGGGTGCAAAGGTCCGACTGCTAAGAGTTACAACCCAATTAGAGTATTCAACAACAAGTTCAACAGGGTGTGATTTTAATTGACAACAAGTACTATAATAATATACCATTTAATGTGGTTTACAATTCATATTGGAAAGGGTTTTAAGATTCCAACTGCTAAGAGTGACAACCCAATTATAATAATGGCCATTGTTAGAGGAAACCATAAAAAATACACAACTAGTAGTAGAAGTTCAAGAAAAAAGTGGCGAAAAGGGGTTTGGAATTTCATTAAATAGGTGGATAGATGAAAGGGATAGGACATTGATAAATGTTTTAGTGACTTCAAGTGGCACATAGGTGTTCTTGATGTCCATAGATGCCTCGCATGAAGTCAAGAATGTTGAGACATTTTGCAATCTACTAGAGAAAGTGATCTAGGAGGTTGGAGTGGAGAATTTGTCTAAATTATCATAGACAACACAACAACATATGTAGCCACAAGAAGACTTATTTAGGAGAGGCATCCCACCATTTTTTGGAGAGTGTGTGTTGCATGTTGCTTGGATTTAATACTTGAGGATATTGGAAAGATTGGATGAATCAAAAGTATGGTTGAAGATGCAAAACAAATTACCAATTTATCTAGAATATACTTGGGCCCTTAGTTTGATGAGAGAGCACACAAAAGGAAAGGAGCTCGTGCAATTGGGAGTGACATGATTCACTACAAAATTCCATCACTTTGTAAAGCATTGTAGGGGCAATGCCTTCTCTCAAGTAGATGCTTGTGAGCAAATGCTTGGATGGACTCTCCATATTCTAAAAATCTAGAAGGGGAGATGGCTACAAAGATAGTTTTGAAGGGCACACAATCTAATAAGAGGGTGGGGGGAGTGAATCACTAGATCAATCTATTTAAACTTCTTAGCACAAATGCACATATTAGAAATGAAACTTGAACCAAGGTAGAAAACTATGATCAAGGAACAATATAATCACACACATCTGCACAAGTGAGCACCAGATATACATGGAAAACCCATGATGGCAAAAACCACAGTGAGAATAGCGGCTTGGATCTACTATCCAAATCCAACTTCACAATGCAGAAATGTACAAGTGAATTTTACACATTGAAGTAGGCACCAACCTATCGGAGACAACAATCCCTTGTTGTTCTTGTAGGCACCAACCTACTAGAGACACTAATCCCCAATTGAAACATTATAGTAGGTAGAAGAAAAGTCCTACCAAAACACAATGATAAAGCTTGCGGATCTTAAAAATAACTCAACACATGTCAGAGTCACAACTAACACTCTTCCTCATTGCATATGATCTTTTGATATTGGCGCACACATTGGAATGCAATTCTTCTTTTTATCTTCACCACCTTCTCTTCAATTTGCACCAATGACCAATTCTTCTTCACACAGGTGTAATTCTAATTCATGCAGTCACACTCGGATACATTACAATGCATCTAAACATTTAAAATATATACAAGACATTACATTAACACTCTTTAATCAATAGGCCGGGGATCCATAAATAACTAGGGCGACATAAAGATTAGGCCAAAACTTCAATTACATGAAACATATGTGCAGGTCAGTCAAAAAAAAAATGATTACCACCAAAAGAACCTTGATCACAGGTACTTACCACACACAAGATTTGAATTTTTGCATGCTATTAGCGGGATTACCATACAAACCTTGAACTTCAATTGGTTATTGAGGAAAACCACGGGAACCCTTTGTTACTTCAATCCTTTTGCATGTTGAACATATCCTCACAGCTTCGGAATATGATAGAGACTTCGAAGTGTAGGGAAGCCCCTTGCCCCCTGGGCCTGGATCTACTGATCCACCGACCCAATCGAATAATCCAGAAAATCGAGAGGTAAACCCTTTTTTCTAGCCGAATTATCTATTCCCATCCATTCGGTATTCGGCTCAATCTTAAAAGAAAAGATTGGGCCGAGTTCGATTTGATTAAGGGACCAAACAGACGAAAGTCACTTGATTACAAGCGATCAATCGTATCAAATTCAAATTTGATTTCTTTCCATACTTCACAAGCGGCAGCTAGTTCAGGACTCCATTTAGTAGCTTCGCGGATCACTTCATTACCTTCACGCGCAAGATCACGTCCTTCATTATGGGCTTGTACACAAGCTTCTAAAGCGACTCGATTAGCCACTGCACCAGGTGCATTTCCCCAAGGGTGCCCCAAAGTCCCTCCACCAAACTGTAATACGGAATCATCCCCAAAGATCTCGGTCAGAGCAGGCATATGCCAAACGTGAATACCTCCTGAAGCTACAGGCAGAACACCCGGCATAGAGACCCAATCTTGAGTGAAATAAATACCACGACTTCGGTCTTTTTCAATAAAATCATCACGTAATAGATCAACAAAACCCAAAGTGACTTCTCGTTCTCCTTCAAGTTTACCTACTACAGTACCAGCGTGAATATGATCTCCACCAGACATACGTAGTGCTTTAGCTAGTACACGGAAGTGCATACCATGATTTCTTTGTCTGTCAATAACTGCATGCATTGCACGGTGAATGTGAAGAAGTAGGCCATTATCTCGACAATAATGAGCCAACGAAGTATTTGCCGTAAAACCTCCAGTCAGATAGTCATGCATGACGATAGGAACTCCCAATTCTCTGGCGAATACTGCCCTTTTCATCATTTCTTCACACGTACCTGCAGTAGCATTCAGGTAATGTCCCTTAATCTCACCTGTCTCAGCCTGAGCTTTATAAATTGCTTCTGTTCAAAAGCAGAAATGATCTCTCCAGCACATAAATGGTTGGGAATTCATGTTTTCATCATCCTTGGTAAAATCAAGTCCACCACAGATATTGCAAACAACATGCTGAACATATCCTCTGAAAACTCAGGAATATGATAGAACTAGTGTAGGCATACTCTCCTCTGAAACCATAGAGAAAAAACATATTTCTGAAAGAAATGTGAACCATGATTGTATTGCCATAGAAATCTCTCTGTCCAAAAAATATCCTTGAACATAAACATACTGATATAGACTTTTAGACCACCGCAAACATAGAGAATAGATGCAAGCATGATATTGCAAGCATACAACAATCATACAAACACTCTTTAGCAACTAATAACATATATTTCTTGATTTTGTATCTTGACAATAAAATTACCAACAGTGATCAAACTAAACTTCTAACATACAACATGCATCAACAAATCTTCTACAACTCAAAATGATAA
>VDFB02357378.1:0-16253 GCA_007258455.2 Sequoia sempervirens | reverse complement strand
TGAAGGAAAAAAGGATGCATTGGACTTAAGGTTGTTAAGGAAATCATTTATGAATTCATTCATGTTGGAATCATCTTCTCCAATGATGTCAACATCATGAGGAGGACATGCATTAGGAGTTGTGTGAGCATGAGTAAGTTCAATTTCATTAGGGTCATTGCCAAAAACATAATTTGAAACATCAACCAAAGAGAACAAGGACTTCCACACATTGCCTAAACAGTTCTCCATTTTAATAATTTTAGACCTAAACATGGTAATTTATTAATTACACAATGCAATAAGCTGAAAATGAATTGTTTTTATGCAAATTTGAACTTTTAACAATGCACTAAAATTAAGCAATTTCAGCTAAATGCAATGAAATTGATGAAACAACAAATATGGAAACTGAAACTGAAAGGTAACAACACCAAACAAAAGCTAAAAATTGAGATTTTAATGTCCTGAAAATGTAGAGCAGTATTTAATAGGGACTCATTTTCCAGTAAGGTGGATGGGTCCTAGTTAGATGTTTTTGTGAATTTCAGAGTGAATTTTGAATTTTTTTCAGTTGCCAAAAGGTTTAGATCAGACCTAATTAGGGACTCATTCACTAGTAAATAAAAATGGGTCATGTTTAGGTATTTTTAAATTATTTTTTTAATGATTTGCAAGTTCTTAGTTATATATTTCAATTCTAGGTCTGAGATAGTGAGCTTTAGCTTCAAATTTTCTAGAAATTCAATGTAAAAATGCAACAAAAAGATGAAATGCAAGGCCTAATTTGAAATGAAATTTTGTTTGGATTTTCAAATGTAATTGTATGATATATAAATGAGATACAAAATGACTGAATTGTTTTAATAATTTTCAGATTTAGATAGATGCAAAACAATGCAAATCTAAACCCTATATGATATGCAAGATTTCAATGCATAACAAGTAACCCTAAATGAGATCTTAATTAAATGAAAATATAAATGCAAATGAATGCAATATCTAACTTAAGATGTAATGAGAGACTCCAAAAATCAGAAAATTGCAATGTTCAATATGTCGGGTTCACCAAAATGAACCATGGAAAATTAGGATTTCCCACCAAGGCAAATAGATCAAGGTGATAAAACAACTAATTTTCACTATGAATCATTCAATTATGAGGGCCAAAACATGCAAATAACAATAAGAAAATGCTACCTAATTGTTATAGAAGCTATGGGGGAAGGTTTTAGAGCATAAAAAATTGTGTACATGGTCAAAAAGTTGTTTTTGAGCTACAAAGGACTCATTCGCCTTCAATGGAGAATGGGTCCTTTAGGTTTTTAGAAAAATAATTTCAGAGTCATGTTCCTTGAAGTCTGCACTCTCAAATTACCCATTATCAATTTATGAAAGTTTGTATGCAATTATGTAGCTTTGATTCCTTGATTTTAAACTTTGAATGACAACTTTTGCAACTTGACAATTTTGACAATTTTTGGTCCAAACTTGCTCCACTTGTTCTTGAACCTATAAATCTGCAAATACAAATTCAAGGGAGAAAAAATTCTTGATTGTTAGTGAATGGGGTTTTTCCTTAGTCAAACCCCTTGTAGGTAATCAAACCAAATGATGAAATGAAGCATGAAATATGAAATATGTAATATGTAAATGATGTCACCTTGGATGATGTCTTATGAAACAAATCTACAATCTAACATGTAGTGGGCATGAAGAATGTAGATCTTGGATCCTTGAATATTATTTAACTAATGGTTACAAATAGATCTTCAATGCCACACTCACAATATTAGCTCAACAACATGAATGCATGCATCAAACCATTCACATGATGATATGATCTTGAATTGTTGCAATAAACTCTTGAAATCTACCTTGAAATGCCTTTTGAATGCTCTTGAAATTTCTAGGATGCTTCATAAACTTGTTAGGAGAAACAATGTGAATTAACCCCTTATTTATACTAAATTAGGAGATTAACCCTAAAACTCAAAAAATTAAGGTCGACACCAGATTTGGAAAGAAACATTATTAAATTCCTTCCATAATGAAATTAAAAAAAGGGAGGTCTCATTAAGTGAGGACACATTTTTCACCTTTGGTGAATGGATCCTAGCTCAATTTACTAGGACCTAACCTCGGGGGATTTAAAGAAGGCTAAAACCCCAATTTAGATCAACTGAAAAAGGGGGGTCCTGTTAAGGGAGGACCCATTCACCACCTAGGGAGAATGGGTCCTTGCACCATTTTCTAGGACCTAACCTTGCCCAATGAAATATTTTGTAAATTAAATTATGAATTTCAGGATGGATCTTCAGGAGGTGTCAAAATTAAGGCTTAAATTTGAATTAAAATGGGGTTAATTACTCCAATTACCCATAATTAATTAATGACCACCTAGATGAGTGTGAAAGTTCATTATAGCACTTTACAATACTTAAACAAGGTACACATTATGTACATTTTATTCAAAAAGGCGCCCATTAGGCTTAATTAATTAAATACATCCTAGAAAAATGTGAAAGTGTGTTACAACACTTTACAACACCCTTGCAAAGGATCAATTAAGGCATGTTTTAGTGAAATAAAGGTCCTAGAATAGTGTCAATGTGTACAACACATTACAACACCACTCCAAGACATCATTAGTTCAATATTAATGTCAATTATCAAACCAATTAAGGGAAAAGGCTTACTTTTTCCGTTACTACAGTTAGGATAGATGAGATTTCGATGTGATGATTGATGTTCCAAAACTAGGTAAAATAACACTAAAGAGACAAACTATTACAAAATATACAAAATAGAAAACAAAAGTGTAGAAACTAAGAGCAAAGGTAAAAATTATAAAAATAAAGGAACCTGACATAAAAATTTGACACAAAGTTGCTTGGACAAGGGTGAGGGTAGCCTAGTCCAAAAATGGTGCTTTTTTATAGTTTCAAAACATGTACTAGGGCATCACAGTCTATAAGTATTTTCCTTTTGGTATCAAATTTTGAAATCTGATAGTTTGTGAATAATCAACTTTCCCTAAGTTGATGAGAGAAGGTGTTTGAATGCTTGTCTTAGGGTTTTGAAGTCTTAATATCTCTAATCCAATTAAATGTACTCTAGACCTATAATATGGAATAAGGACAAGGGAAGAATGGTTGTGTCATATAGGAGCTTGTCTCAATAAAACTATCTTTTGTCATTTCCAACTCCATAAATGGTCATGATAAGAATGATATAGATCATGTTCTCTATAGAGAGAAGAGGAAAATGGATAAAAATGAATGATAAATAACAATGTTGTAACTTACCACTTAAATCTAGATTCCTTGTTTGACTAAAGTCTATTTTGTCATCACGCACGAGAAGAAATTGAAATTTTCTTTAAGATATTACAATTGCTAGTGCTCATAATAATAACAAAGATAATCATGAAACATCTTACACTATATAAACATTCATTTACTCGCGTTTTGTAAGAAAAATTTGGCTTAAAGTATGTTGTACATATTCTGCTTATTTTTCTCTCAAATTTACCTTAATTTCCATTTTAATTTTGCTCGAGAGATGAAAATTTTATTAGGTGTTCAAATGGAGGGAAAGACCTATATTTATAAGAGTTTCAACATTTTTTTCTCTAACTTTTTGATAATTCAGCAAATGATTTTGGATTTATAAACATATTAAGGCTAGCAATAAAACTTGATATTTACGACCTAATTAGTGGGGAAGGGGCAAGGAAAACCTAGTCTAGTTACATTTTTCTTTTTAAATATTCATTAAATAAAATATTTAATTTAATTTAATTTTCTAAAAATTACTATAAAATACATAATTAATAAGCATAATTAGGCACATGCACTTAGGAGGGAGCCAAAAATAGTAAGAAATTTCCAAGGGTGACAATCTATGATGCTACATGTAGTTTGATTACAATGCCATAATTGCTTTCAAGAGTTTACAATGCCAAGATGGACCAAATATGAAAAAAATACAACAATATCATAGAATGAGATCCTCAAACTAAATATACACTTTTTAAATATGTTCTAGATTGAAAATGAAAATATATGTGAGGTTGAATCAAGAAAAAGTTAAATAGATTTGTATAGATCCTCAATACCTTTCTAAAGCCATAAGAATCACAAAAAATGGATAAAATAGAAAAAAATTATGAGCTAAAAAGTCCAAATGGGAGATCTAACTTCAAACAACAATAACTTTCACTAGTAGCTAGATATGATAATAAAAATTGCACCAATAAAAAGTAGACAAAACCAAATTTCCAATGATTTATTGTTTGTAGAAATATGACCTATATTAAAAAGTTGTGGTTTTTTTTAAAAAGGTTGAATTTAGCTTATACTGACGAATCTTCTAGGAAATATTTTTTTTCCAAAAAACAAAATAAGTCTAAAATTAAAAGAAATTATATGAAAAGAAGGGTTTATGGGTCATATAAATGAAATATTAGCATCTACTTGGGCTATAATTGCTCCAACAAAATTTTGTTCACCAGATCTAAGCTTCAAACCCTAGTTTACAATTTTATCATACAATGGACAAATTTAGTGAACATAAACTAGATTTGACTTTCTTGGACATTCTAAACTCAATAGTGAGCTTCAATTTACACTAGAACATTCCAAAATGAATGTACAATACAAATTCATAAATGGAAAACCTTAAATTTACTATTTTTTTCTTTTTTATTCTCATGGTCATCATGTAATGCAAGAGAAGAGCATGCTTAAATTTTCAAGGTCTACCAAGGCTTACAACCTTGAAATAACTAAAGTACAAGCCTCCCTTAGATCTTGGAAGGGGATTTAAAAATATGAAGCTTTGGAACCATGTCAGATTTATTGAAGGAATCAAGCCTCAAGGATCACCTATAAAACCAAAAATAACCATCTACAGGAGAGAAAAGCAAGAAAACATTTTTTTAATAATAGATGGAAAATAATATTAGATCAAATGTGATCCGTATGCCATGTACAAGATTGCAATTGAATGAATGAAATGATTTACAAATGAGATCTCGTTGGTGAGGCATAGCATTAGACAATGATCATGACAAGTGTCATAATCCTATGTCATAAAACAATCAACTCGTCAAATATTAAATGACCCAGGAAACAAGTATTAAATGGCATGATAAGATAAGATAAGATCAAATGACACTTAAGACTTCTAGATATTCTTAGGACCCAAGTAAAATTAACATGTAAATAGGACCTATAAGTGAACTAGATAGGGTAAAATACTTATTTACACCAACATGTTGTTCTAGCAAGCCTCACACCCTTAACTCGAGGTTATTAATGAGAGATGGATTTGTGAAGCCCTTCATTATACTTTGGATGAGAGTCCTAAACATAAATCTCTTATTCCTCTAATTGAGGAGGGGAGTAAACCTATTTAAAACTTGATGTGGAGCAATATGCGGGGAGATGATCACCTAATTTAGGAGAATGGTCAATTAGGATCCTTCATAAGAACTATCAAGAGAAACATTGAGATAGAAGGTACATCGAGAACAATGAAATCGAATAGTGGAGCTATTAGATTAAGGACTAGGGAAGGCTCTTTCAAAAGAACTATGAGAGCTCTAGTAACCTCATCAAACTAGCTAGAACCACCACAGGAGATGGAGGCATAAAAAGAGGGCCAAAATGAATCAAATCCCCCTAATCAAAATTAGAATTCTTTGATTATGCTTCAATGTTGTTAAATACATAATTTAGTTAATTTAACTGCATTAATTTTTTAATAATATGTGAATCATATATATTTAAAAAAAATTCAAACACAATCACAACATGAATAATTATTATGTTGAGATAAATAATGGGAAAGGATCAAGAAACTCCATATCACCAAACAAAATTCCTTTTGCTCACATTTTGTCTCCCAAACACGCATTATTTTATTTGCTGAAGGATCTTTCAAATGTGTTACAATCGTGGTTTCATCTTAAATAGTGCTCCATTCAGTCGCAAATAGAGATTCATCGTTGAGTTTTAAAAGATTTGAATATAAATTATAAATGTTGAAATTAAGATTATTCTATTAGAGTTTTTGGATTGTTAAAGTGTTCGAGATTCAAAAGTAGAATATGCTGGTGTCAAGGAGGAAAGCTTACTCTTAATCAATCACGTTATTCACATCAGAAATACTAAATAATCAGTCTATAGGAACATACACTTTGTGCAACAACCTGAGTAGAAACATATACTTAGGGTAACAAATGCAGTAGAAACTCTTAAGCATTTCATAAGAAAGAGAAAACATATCGACCGCATTCACATACTTCATAGTACCAAACAGAAGTACAAGGTAATGCCTGGTGAGTGATTATTTTTCTTGAAGGCATCATCTACGAATACTTTCATCCCTTTCACAGAAACCAAACCTTTTAAATTAAAATCTCTGGAAGCAAAAGTTGCCCTGCCTGATAATCTAATTCTACCTCCTATTACATATAGCACATAAGTTTTCCTCATAAACATACCCTCAACACTAACAACTAATGTAAAGGAAGAAAGCCGAGGCTTTTCCCTTATGATTCAAACTCTGTTGGGTAACAGTAAATCTTTTAGATACTTCCATCCACACAAGTTATAGTCCCGCTCTCCACTGAAAACATACACAGAATGAAAGAATGGTTTCTTTTGTTTTCAAACTCTCACAAATATGTAAGAAAATGTGAAATGAAATGCATTTTTAATGTTAATATTACCTGCAGTACATTTCGCCCAGGTCTTCTATACGGAAACTCTGTAGATTTTTTGGGCTTAATTTGTACTGCTTCTTGTGGGGTATCTCTCCTGCTATTCTCAAATTGCTCTAAACTATAATTGCTGAATTTAGTCTTTAGGTTAAAACTCTTCGAAAACGATAAAAATTCTAAAACCATACTCAAAAGAAAAGTTCAAAACTCACCGTTTTTTTGCAGCCATTACAGCCGTATTGCGTAATTCTTTCATTCTTACCTCTCTTTCTTTCCTGTCTCTTTTGCTTTCTGCACCCGTAAACCAATAGAAGAGTATTGATACAAAAGCCCCCATTGCACTGAATTCAAAGTTGTTTACAACGTATGCAATCGATAAACCGGCTTGAAACATTAAAGAGCCGATCAAGGAATAGAATTGTCCAGGGTGGGACAAAAATACAATCCAAGCATATTGGGAAAACCAAAGTTTATCAAATTTGGACAAATTAGCCACGACATAACAGGAGAGATTTTTCCTATGTCTTGAGGAGACCACGAGGATGGCAGTTGTTTATCCAGAGAAATCCCTAAAATTAGTGATGGTTGACATTGACGTGTCTAATTAATATATAACTCCACTGTCGCCAGATCATTCGAATTTTATTTAACACATTAGGACAATGGGTAAAGTTATAAACCTACTTCGCCTATAGAAATTTATGTCTTGTACCTGCCAATAGAAATATAACAGAAGACTCCAAATATGTTGAAAGTAATCTAATTATAGAATAAGGTTTAAGATAATATCGCCTAAGGTTATATACTCAAAGATTGGATTGTAAATTTATTGTATTTTATTTCGGAGCTTTCAAAAACAGGGATTATTTAAATTCAATAATTTAAAAAAAAAAATTATATGTAAAACACTTCAATAGAAGTTTAAAAGTTAGATGTTAACTCAAGGATTAATTCAATTAATAATAACTAGCAATTGCACCTTAGTGTGCAATGGGCACATCGAAGAAGTGTGGAAAGTCAATTAAGATAAATTTTGATCTATTTTGTAATATATAAAACTATTTTAATCATTTTATGTAATTAATAGTTTATTTTAAAATATAATATATAAGAATAGATATAATTAAATTAATTATATTTTTTTATTATTATTAAAATATAATCCACATTTCATATAATTATTTAAAAAATCAATTTAAAAAATTATTAAGGATATAAATAAATTCAATTTAAAAAAATATTAATGATATAAATAAAATCAATATAAAAAGTAAAATCAATATTTGGTTTTGGTAGGAATATTAATTTAGATTTAAAAATAAATAATTTGGCTCATTTCAAATTTTAAAAAAGCATGGTTGGTACATCCTGATTCTTCAGAGAAGTTGCATAGCAATACATGCACTGTAAATAATTATTTAAAATTTTAAAAATAAAATAGGGAGCTAAATGCATTCAGTATTTTTTACGAGAATAACAAAATCTGAGTTAAATTTCACTATATCAATATCATTTTGAAGGATTTAACAACAATTCTTATCACTCCATTTATTCCAATATGAATGTTAAAGACCCACAACTTACAAAAGATCAATTATACTAAAGAAGAAAAAGAAAAGTCACAAATCTTATATCAATCATCCTTCTCCCAAATTAAATTCAATATAAAATTAATCAAATTTTATAATTAAAAAAATCAACTAATGATAGAAAATTACCAAGGGTACATTGAGACATAGAGGTCCATCCAATATTAAAGGAGATTCCATGCATCCCCTAGGGAATATGCTTATTTATTTTTATTAGTAAACTTCCCTTTTAAAAAGAGAGGCAAAATAAAGGACCCCGTGGGGCAGTTTAAATGTGCGTCGCCATCAAAGCAAAGGGAGGCTACTTATACACACGATCGTTATTAAAAGAGAAAGAGTTGTAATGACATTGACGGTTTTACATTGTTTACTTTTTTCATATGCCCTAAAGTAAATCTTAGGGTCCTAGCTTTGGTCTTATCGGAGGTTGGAGAAATGGCGAGGAAAGAAAAAGTAATGTGGAAAGTAGCAGAAACTAACAAAAAGTGATGAACGGCTCAAATTCATTTAATGAAAAGCAAGTTGCTATCAACCATTGATTCAAACTTTTTAGCTTTGTCCTGTTGAAATAGGATACACCTTCGGCATAAAATATGAGTTATGTATTTTTATCTCTTTTAGACTAAAAGAGGGCTAAAAATTTATTCAATCCAAAAAAGAGCAATAAAAAGCCAAGGCATTACACATCCCTATCAATCTCCAATAGTTGGTCCAACTTTTGTAACAAATCTGGCGGTAACTGACCCCTTTCCACAATATTCCAATTTCACAAATGATCAGAAGCCCATTTAGCCAAACAATCTGCAACCCCATTGCATTCACACGGAATATGATGGAAGGAAACAAAATCCAGGGAAGCACACAAATTAAGAATCTATTTTATAATAACATTCAAATGTCAAGTCACATTCTCTAATGGCTGCCTCTTCAACAAAGTCACTACCTCCTACGAATCCAATTCACAAATGATCCATCTCCATTTGAGAGCACAATCGCGCTCCACAACACATAAAATGGCAAGAGCCTCCATCACATTGTTAGAATAACAACCCCTATAAATAGAAAAGATAAACTCAATAGTTCCAGAACTAGCCCGCCCAACACGTCCAATACTAGCATGGCCACGATTTCCATGAGAATAACCATTTGTGTTGAATTTCAACACACCCTGAGGAGGAGGACACCAACACCCTTCCCTATTTATCTTCCAAAGAGGATGACGACATCTATTTCTCATGATCTGACCAGTACTCTGAGTAGCCCCCCTCCAATAGAAAGATTGAGACGAGTACAAAAGGCAGCCTCTTTAAGATCCACACCCTCAACCAAATCACACTTAGCAATAGTAATTTTTCCCAAAGAAAAAAGAATCCTCCACCACAAATGCTAGATAACCATCTTCATATCTTAAAAAATCCTATGATTCCTCTCTAGCCAGATATGCCAGATAATAAAAGTTGGTCCCAAAGCCCAAGCAACTTTAAGAAAAGAGGTCTTAACAAGCGCCTTCCCCCATTGGGAAAAGAACTCTGCTAAAGAAGAAATATGCCAACAAGTCTGGTTCCACATGGCCCACCAAAGGTGCCAAAGCTTTCCAGAAAAAGAACATTGGAAGAAGAGATGAGAAACACTCTCTTCACTTTTACAACACAAAACACACATCAAGGGACCCTAGAACCCTCTCTTGCACGAGTTATCCCAAGTAAGACATTGATTTTGGACCACTAGCCATAAAAAAAATTGCACTTGGCCAAGAAAATTTATTCCACACTTGCTTCCACCAATGAACCTCATTATCCCCCACCACCTACCTAACCAACTCACTATATCCTGCTGAAACAAAGTACTTTCTAGATAAATCGTTGTTACTCCAAGCCAGAACATTATGTCCCACCATGGTATTGCATTCTCGTGATGCAAGAATCTTAGCCAACTCTTGCCTATCCTCCTCTGACCCTCCTTGTGGCCAATCTAAGGAGTGTTTCAATCTAAGGCTAGTAGCCAGTCCAATATTCCAAACAAACTTATAATGCTCAACCGTATTCCAACTAGCAATAGTAAAATGATCACAAAGAGACTGGATGTGAGGGTAAGTAGAAAGAATGGGAGGGTGACCATCCAAAGAATCCCACCAAAAAAGGGCTTGAGAACCTAAATGACATATCAAAAAAATACCCTTCCTAACCAATAGAGCCCTTGATTTGAGGGTATTCCAAATAATAGATCCCCTTCCTTCTAAAGGGAAACAAGAAACATCAAAAGTGTTAACACGAGTTATCTATAAGAAAATAAAATGTTTTGTGTTATTTTTTTTTATAAAAAATAAAGAACAAATGATTATTAAATGAGCTAAGTTTGACAAATCAAATAATAGGTGAAAAAGAAAATAATCTTTTAGACATAACATATCATGTGAAGGATTTGATGTTTTATTGTGATCAAGAATTAGATCAAAAAATCTAATTCTCAATTTCAAATTTGAAATTTTACAATAATCTCATACCTGATACTTAAATATCATAATGTTAGGTCATCCAATGTGGTTTGTTTTGTGATGAAATTCCTACGATCCAATCTATTCCTTATCTTGGAAGTCAATGTGTTGTAGATGTAAAAATATGCATTGCAATAATTTCTTTGGCACTTACAATTAAATGAATGGTTGTGTTAAGAAAATAATGGGGTTCACTATTTGTCTATATAGAATACTATGGTTTTTGCCACTTATCATTAAACTCATTAGAATATTGAACAATATATGGAAACATGCCTAAAATTTGGTGCAATGCCTAACAATTTAATGTTAATGTAATGCTTGAAAATCTATGTTTTCTTTGATTTCCAAAGGATTATATTCAATTAATTAAAGGCTCTTTTAAGACATAAATCAATTGGGTAATGGTCAAATTTACGAGAAGCTAGGTTTTTTATCAGGAAACTTCAAATTTAAAATTTGTAGACTATTTTGTTTGAAATGCTCTAGTCCAATGATAGGGCCATGATATGTTATGTAGTCTAGGGTGGAAATAGAACTAGGATAATGGATAGGTCATAATTATGGTAGTTGAAAAGGATATTTTAGGTAATAGCATTACGTTTTGGGTCAATTCATGTACCAAACAAGTCAATTTGATCACTACAATAATTGATTTTTTGCCAATTATAAATTAAATAAATAATTATTTAAGTGATGTGTAGAGTACACACAGAATGAAAATAAGGATAGTTGGAGATACAAGAAAAAATATTTTATGTATTTATAGAACTCTTTAAGATCATAATGGCTATGCTCATTGAGTTAAAACACATTAGGGTCAAAGTAATGTCATTTTTCCTAAAATCAGTGAAACCTAAAAATTGACGAGTAATTTAATATTTCTACACTAATAGATGAATATGTGATAAGAACAAGAATTTTAGCATACTAAATCTCACTCAAGTAACCTAGTTAATCCTTAGAAAAAAATTACAATTAGGTGTGTCAAACACTATGTGTGCATAATGGTAGTTTGAATTTATAACAAAACTATAACGTAGTGTCTAAAATGCAACCACCATTTTTTTTCCTTGACTATTTGAAACCAATTGGTTGAAAAATAGCTAAGAGCATGTATTACAATTTATATATTAGCCTTATTTTATGATCTTTATTACAATAATTTGAAGTTGATTGAAGAAATCTGTAAGAACAAAGGATTAACAACAAACACTAACAATTTTGGAATGTAATGATATTTTATTTAGCTTAGTTTCAACAATGAGCTCAAACCCTCATTATAAAGAATGAGGATGAGCAAACTCATTCCATGGATTGAGGAGAGGACTGAATGAGGATGAGAAAACACATGCCACAAATTAAGGAGAGGACTCCTCATCCTGCAGTGGTAGCAAGTTGTTCTCCTCAATGCAAGGGAGATGTGTCAAGAGGGACAATTGGACACCTCTCAAGATACCTCAACATCCTTGAAACCTCATGGGAAATGAGTCAAGGGTCAACTCCAACACCTAACTAGGTTTAAGTTAGCCTAACTAGAGTAGAATACACTAACAACCCCCGTTAAGTATAGCTTAGGTGGGTAGAAGAAATGGGTCCTAGCTACTAGCCTAATGAGGTACCCATGTACAAACAACTTTCTCAAAAGGTGGAGAAAAGGAGAAAACCTAGTGGGAACAAAACCCCTCTCCAAAAGAGAAATGAAACAAAAAAAATGTACAAGTGAAAGAAGAAGGAAGATAGAAGGACTCAAGAGCCCCAAAGAACTACTTCTATCACAAAAGTACAAGAGATATTCCCCCCATAGGAAAGAAAGAGAGAGACTAGAGATCCCCCCATAAGATGATGGATCCTACAGTCTTGAGTGATGCTCGATGAAGAATGCTGAAAGTGTTCTAAAAAAATTGAACCTGTATTCCTTGTGGAAGAAGGAAAACTGTAGAAAGGTGCATAATATCTTCCCAAGTGAGAAGAACATAAGTCTTTTGAATGTTGCACATAATTCAGAGACTGCAATGAAATCTCTTGAAGCTATAGTGAAACCACTGGTGGAATCATAACAAAATTAGGAGATAGAGGAACAACATCCTCCAAGGTGATAATAACATGTCTATCATCAAAATTGTTTACAAATTTTGCAAAATGGAACTCACTAAACAAGTTTGATATGCCTGCCAAGTAGTCATCCCAATCAATTGCATCAGTAACACATATGTGTCAATCTTGTTGTCCTGAATCATGAGAAACCAAGGATGATGGAACACTCAAAGTTGAGGAAGTAGGATATGGAGAAGAGATAATATTAGTAGGTGTGGGAACCAATTAGTAGGATACAACTCCAAGGTTTAAACAACCAAACTGAGTCTACTTTTGAAGACTAAAGGTATCAGTGTCATATATACTCATACCATCATCAAAGCTGGAAGAACCAAAGCAAGAAAAAGAATACACTCTAGAACCATGATCAACATGTCATATAGCAATGACCGTCTTACTTTGCAAATCTATGATAATCACTGAAGTGGGTGTTAACTTAACTATTTTCCCCGATCTAGTATGTGTGATCTGATAAATGGAAAGGAGATTGGTGGATAAAGATGGAACATAAAGTACATCATGAAATGTCTCCTCACCAAAATCAATGGATCCTTTTCCATAAGCTAACATATATTTGTTATTCCCCATAAGAATTGGAGGGAATGAATATGGCTCAAATGTAGAAAACAACTCCTTAGAGGAAACCATGTGGTGTGAAGCCCCTGAATCAAGAAGCCACTTATGTGAAGTATGATGTGTTGAAGCAAGAAGTGCCATACCTTTACCTTTCTCTAATTTATTTGATGATGTAGATGCAACATTAGAAGAGCCACTAGCCTTAAGTTTGAACAATTCAAGTTGAGTTTGTTTAAGTAGATTCTTTAACTCACCTTGATCCTTTTTGAAGCATTTGCTTTCATCATGTCCAAACTTTTTACAATAATTACAACTAGGCCTTTCCTTAAAACTTTTCCCTTTTGAGGAGGAAAATTGATTCTATAATTTGGTGTCTTTAACATGATCCTTAGGTTGTTTATGTGACTTAGATGGACAAACATTTTGTTCATTTGCAACCTTTTGTTCATTTGCAATAAGAGCCTTTGACTGAGATGACTTCATTGTACCCATTTGAATTAACTTTGACTATTCTCGCATGACTCGTGATGTGGAAAAGTCATCAAGAGAGGGCACTGTGAATTTTGAGCCCATAGCATCTCTAGTAGCATAAAATGTAAAAAACAAAGATAGACTAATCAGGACCAAGCTTGTCAAGTAGAGAAAGAATCAACTGTTCATCTTTCTTCTCAATACCACACTGCTACAACTGAAGCCTTAAAGACTTAATTTTTGTGAAGAGGTGTTGGATACTGTCAAAATCAGAAGTATTAAGACATATCAGCTCGTTCTCTAACTCATAACTCCTAAGCGTGTCTTGCTTACCAAACAGGAGCTCAAGATGGGCCCAAACTTCCTGTGGAGTGTTACAAGGCTGAATGTGAAACAAGAGATCAGGAGAGATAGACATGCAAAGAGTACCAAAAGACTTATCACATCTTTTGAACCATTTCATCTTTTCTGCAACAGCACCTGGTTCAAGCTTTGTACCCATGGTGACTCGATACAACCCCAACTTCTTCAAAGTGATCTCCATCTGGATTTTCCACTCGAGAAAGTTTGAGGGAGTACGAAGAGTTACAAGATGGGCCCAAACTTCCTGTGGAGTGTTACAAGGCTGAATGTGAAACAAGAGATCAGGAGAGATAGACATGCAAAGAGTACCAAAAGACTTATCACATCTTTTGAACCATTTCATCTTTTCTGCAACAGCACCTGGTTCAAGCTTTGTACCCATGGTGACTCGATACAACCCCAACTTCTTCAAACAGGAGCTCAAGATGGGCCCAAACTTCCTGTGGAGTGTTACAAGGCTGAATGTGAAACAAGAGATCAGGAGAGATAGACATGCAAAGAGTACCAAAAGACTTATCACATCTTTTGAACCATTTCATCTTTTCTGCAACAGCACCTGGTTCAAGCTTTGTACCCATGGTGACTCGATACAACCCCAACTTCTTCAAAGTGATCTCCATCTGGATTTTCCACTCGAGAAAGTTTGAGGGAGTACGAAGAGTTACATGACTTTTATCCATGATAGGTCAGCTCCAAATTACCACAACACACACCAAATCATGGCTCAAATAGAGGAAATTCGCGCCTAAAAAAAGAGGAAATTCGTGCCCAAAACACAGAACCACGATTTGCAAATGGGATTCGCAGCCTGGACAGGTGATTCATGCCCTCAAATTGATGATTCGCAACCTCAAACAGAGGAATTCGCACCAAAGCACGTCTGCAACAGAGAAATGATATGCAGCCACAAAAGGGAATAATCGACCCCTGAATTCAGAGATCGACCTGCAAATAAAAAACAATTTTCTGCAATTGCAGATCATATTCCTCCGAAATTGAGCCTCCAAATGATTCCTGAGCTAAGCCACAAATCGCGGCCTGAGGATGGCGGCTGTTGCTGTGAAGATAAAATAACGGTGAACAGAGGATTTAAGGTAACCCGTCAAGAGACTTTGTGCCCTCCACCAAATAGATCACCCATCTTCCCGTTCAAACTTCGCATCCACGTCCCAGATTTTGAAGTATTAGGCAAAACACGTCAGAGATTTTGAACTCCTCATTATGGCGTCGGTTGCAATCGACGAATTTCACAGTGCTTTCTTCCATTGACTGCTGTGAGAAGATATGAAATCGACCCCAATATTCACCTCCTATAGGAATTGAGTGTGGCAAAATCAATAGCCAAAAAAAAAAACTAAAAAAAAATGCACGAAATCACCTTTCAGATCTGAAGAAATCCTCCACCGCTCTGATACCATGAAGAAATTTGCAAGAACAAAGAATTAATAGCAAAAACTGATGATTTCGGAATGTAATGATATTGTATTCAGCTTAGTTTCAACAATGAGCTCAAACCGTCGTTATAAAGAATGAGGATGAGCAAACTCATGCTATTGATTGAGGAGAGGACTGAATGAGGATGAGCAAACACATGCTATGGATTGAGGAGAGGACTCCTCATCCTGGAGTGGTGGCGATTTGCTCTCCTCAATGTAAGGGAGAGGTGCCAAGAGGGATTGGACACCTCTCAAGATACCTCAACATCCTTGACACCTCATGGGAAATGAGTCAGTGGTCAACTCCAACACCTAACTAGGCTTAAGTTAGCCTAACTAGAGTAGAATACACTAACATTGATGCATCTTGAAAAAATATTATTAAATTGTTGTCAAAAATCTCCCATGAAAATAACTAGAAATATCATTTTTTTTAAATATGTAAAGAATTAGGTACAAAATAATCATTTTAATTTAAGTTTTAATGCTAACTTTCATAAAACAAGGATAATGTACAA
>VDFB02357377.1:0-31934 GCA_007258455.2 Sequoia sempervirens | reverse complement strand
TGCATTTCATATCAAGCTAAGTATTTGAAAAGTAGTTATTTGGCTGCAAGTCTTTTAGGTGTTTTGTCGAAGTGTAATCCCGTTGTAATTTCAATCAATTGCATTCTATAGTAGCTGGTTACTCAATTCAGAGATTATTCATGCATGTTTTTGTCAACATATAAGAGAGCATTAAGAAAAGGTTGAAAGAAATATCATCTATTTGCTGAAAGGAGATTGCAAGCCAAGTGTTTGACAAAATTTTAAACCAACTAAATTGAAAGTTTTAAGGCAAATTTGACCAGGGGCTTTACAGATGCTCGTTTGCAGGAGGACGCACTAAAAGATTAAATTCTCGAATCTGCTCCCAATCGCCAATCGCCAGATTCGCAAGAGATGTGAGGTGGCGTCGCCAGAGCAGGAGGCTCAGCCATGTTGAGTTGATCGCTCTCCCACCCACGATCTAGAAAAAACACCAAACTTCACCTAGAATAAGGAATGTGAATTAATGCAGCAATGACGAACTTGCAGGAAAAGCGGGGTCGTCCATACCTAGCGACGATCAAAAAGGGGTTTTCGTCCCAGGCTAATCCACATGATTTTCCAAACCAAATTCATCGTACTTTCAAATGATAAAAGGCAAACTTAAATATGAAGAAACCGTCGTCCTCAAATGAGGTCGGCCACACAACATAATACGCCGTCCAAGATGTCAGCATCATAGCAACAGAAATTCAAATATTACAAATATTATTTAATTAATAATTTAAATTTGGGTTTATTATTTAAATACTATATTAACTCGTGGTGTTGAGAAACACCTTTTCCCGCCAATAGAACTGCTTGGCCGACTAGGTGGCGGGGACATGACAGTCCTCCCCGCTCAGGTGTTGCCTGCCCTCAAGCAACTTTAGATTTGGGTGATCAAAAATCTCAATTCCCTCCCATGTTGCATCATCAATTGGAAGGTTCTTCCACTTCAAAAGGTACCCCGGAATAACCTTGTTCCTCAGCCTTTTCTCATGCACGTCAAACACTGAGTCAGGCTCAAGTATCAACTTTCCTTCATCATCAAGAGGATGCAACTCTGCTGATGGTGTAATCTACTATCCTAGTGCCTTCTTCAAGAATGATACATGGAAGATGTTATGTATTCTGCTCCCTTATGGTAACTTGAGTTCGTAGGCAACTTCCCCAATCTTCTTCAAAACCTTGTAGGGACCATAGAATCTGCGTTTCAGCTTTTCTGCTCCATTCCCCTTGATGGAAGACTGTCTATAAGGCTGCAATCTCACATAAACCATGTCATCCACTTCAAAAATTCTCTCTATCCTATGACAGTCCACATACATTTTTTGTTGGTTTTGAGCTTGTTGCAAATTCTCCCTAAGAGAGTACAAGATGTCCATACTCTCTTGAATCACATCCTTGGCTCGAGGGACTCTACTATCAGTAAGAAGCAAATCCATCAACTAAGTAGCATCATAACCATAAAGAGCATTGAAGGGGAACATACCGATTGACATATGATGTGTGGTGTTGTAACAAAACTCCCCCAAATACAACCATTTTATCCATGTTCTTTGCTGCCCCATGACCTAGTTCCTTAGGTACCCCTCAATCCATTTATTCACAATTTATGTTTTCCCATCCGCTTAGGGTGGTGGTAGTGAAATATGCTAACCAATTTTTTCGATGCAATTCACAACATAAACCAGCACTAGCCAACTTGATTAGCGTTAGCTCGAAACTCCAAATACTATCAAAACAACTCTAACCAAGAATGCACCCTAAAACCATTTAAGGAAGAGGGGCGGGCATATGGTCAGAGGATCCCTATGCTTCAACTTGATACAGAATGGAATGCAACTGAAACTGAAACAAACTCAACGTCAAGAATGTGCACTCAAGATCCAGTGAGGGTGAGGTGCTAACATATGACAGAGTTATTAATTGAAATTGAACAATTAGGCGGATAACCAGCCATAGGAATTCATACTAACTAATTCTTCCGTTGCGGAGGGCATCCACTTAAAGTGGGAATTCACCACTTGATAGTGGGTACAAAGAGAGATACAATTTCAATTATCCACACTGGTGGTAAACCATCCAGGGGTACTTAATGTGAGCAAAGAGAAAGAATTGCAGCAAATAGGGACTGGAACAGTACTACTGTTTATAGTCTTACAAATAAGAAAGAGAGTTGCAAATTACATGAAATTACAATAGCTTCAAAGCACATGAGTATTGGATGATTTCATACAAATAATTATTTCTCTAATTGCTGATAATGAATCAAAAATCTAAACTTTTAAAGTCTGATAATTAAAATCAACAAACTGAAATGAAGAACCAGCAACTGTCGACCCACTAAAATATTCATAACTCATTCAAAATACCTTGGAATCGAGTGATGTCTTTTGCAGAGGCCTTCTAAGAGGTAGGCACCCATATTCTGATCACAAAGCAGCATCAAAACTCCATATATAATTCTTGCACAAATTCCAAAGCATCCCAGAATGGTACGGCCCTTGAGAAGGGCAATTTAGCAAGCAAAAATCACAAACTCAAAATTAAAATCTGATAATCTCCAAAGATGGTCACCTTGGGTGTAGGAATGGATTGGAAAAGTACCCACAAGCAAAATAAATTCACTCCAAAAGTTGTATGCAAAAACCACCTTCAGCTGTGACTGTATCAGCAACTTCAAAACTGGAAATTTCATCAAAAATCTTCATCTGTTGAGCTCAATCTGCTAGTCTAATTTGAGAAGCAGTAAAATGTCCAACTAGGTGTTGTATTTCAAACATGAAATTGGTGAGAGGCTAGGAGGTAAGCTTTCCTCGAAGCAAAATATCAATTGTCATTTCGACAGCATAAATTCATGGATGATAAAAGTTGGAACAAAGCATTCATTTTATAGAAGAATAGAAGACTCTTCAATTTCCCAAGAAGGTACGCCAAGAGTCACCAATGACTTTTCAAATTTCAAAAAATCTTCTAACTTCTCAATATGGCGTCCACTTTATCAAGGCACATTAAAACTTTATTTTAAAATAATATCTCCAAGGAAAAGGCGTCCACTTTTCCCAAGGCATTAAAAGACTTAATAATATTTAATTCATCCTCCATGAAGGCGTCCCCCTTCAAGACCACCTTTTAAGAACAACTTCAAGTTATTTTCCTAGGCCAAGGGGTCAACTGCAAATTATAACATTAATGCCTTGTAATTAAAACATGCCACAAATACTGCATATGGAAGTCTGCAACCAAAAATATCACTGCTCCAACAAGAAAAGAATACACTGAAGCACTGCCAAAAGGACCACTGCTAAAAATAGTATTTACTATAAATAGTAAACACCCAAAATTGCCTCAAACCTCCAAGCAAGGAAACCCTAATTTTACCTCAACGAGCCTATGGGCCTCCGAAATAGGTTGAAGAGTGTCAGAACTATCACTGATGAGAAGGGGACATTATGCAGCTAGTACTTGGAGTTAAGTAAATGTGAGTCAAACGGAAGAATTCTTGCCAAAACAAACTGATGAACCTATTGTCCTTGTCACTCACAATATTCTTGGGCAATCCATGAAGTTTAAATATTTCGCTAAAGAATAGATCAGCCACTTATGGAGCCTTAAAATCTAAAGTAATGGCATGAAAATGAGCATACTTTGTAAGTCGATCAACCACCACATAAATGCAAATCCTTACCTTGTACCTTCGGCAACCCCATGATGAAATCCATGGAGATGCTCTCCCATTTTTAATTTGGAATGGGTAGGGGCTACAACAATCTTGTTGGAAAGACATGCTCGGATTTGTTTTGTTGGCATAGCACACACTCTCTAACATGCTGCAAAACATCATTCTTCAATCCTTTCCATGAGAAACGCTCCCTTGTTTGTATGTCTTGTAGAAACCTGGGTGACCAGCAAGTGGAGTATCATGACATGCCTTCAAAATCCTCTCTTCAACCTTTGATTTGGGCACAATATACACATGACCTTTGTAGAGTATAAGATCTTCAATGACCTTGAACTTATCACCAAGCAGCTTTCCTTCTAAAACATTACTAGAAAAAGAAACTTTGGCATACTCAGCTAATATGGCAGCCTTTGAATCAGCAGAAATATCAGATATAGAACAGAAATAAGGCTTCCTAGAGAGTGCATCAGCCACCACATTATTCTTCCCTTTCACATATTCAATATCAAAATCATAAGCTTGAAGTTTGCTTACCCACTTTTTTTGTCTATCATTCAAGTCATGTTGATTGAGGAAGAACTTGAGGCTGTTATGATCTATTTTCACCACAAATTTCCCACAAACTAAGTACTGTCTGAACTTGGCAAGAGCATGCATGATTGCCAACATCTCTTTGTCATAAATAGAGAAAGTTTTTTTTGCATCCTTAAGCTTCCTACTCTCATATGCTATAGGGTGCCTATTTTGCATCAAAACTGCTCCAATCCCTTCTCCTGAAGCGTCACTCTAGCACAAAAGGGAGTGAGAAATCTAGAATAGCCAAGACAAGGCATGAACTCATGGCCTCCTTGAGTCTATCGAAAGCTCACTGTGATGTAGTATCCCAAGAGAAATTCTTCGTTACATTAGTCAGGGGGCTGTTGTGAAAACTCCTTCACAAACCTTCTATAGTAGCTACATAACCCCACAAAACCTCTCAATTGTGACAAGTTCCTTGGTCTTGGCCAATCTTGTAATGCTTTTATCTTTTCCTCATCAACACTAACCCCTTGGGCACTACTCTTATGCCCCAAATATAGGATTCAGTCAATCCAAACTCACATTTTGACATCTTGGCGGAATGAGTGCTGCCAAGCATGCCAAGTACCTCATCTATGTGCTTCAAGTGATCCTCTCAAGTCCTACTATAGATCAAAATGTTATCAAAGAATACCAAAACAAACTTCCTCAATTGTGAAATGAATACCTTATTCATACATGACTAAAATGTAGCGGGGACATTGGTTAACCCGAATGGCATGACCAAGAACTCATAGTGCCCGTAATGACACCTGAAAGTTGTCTTGTGCACATCCTCTTCCCTCATTCTTATTTGTTGATATCCTAAACACAAGTCAATCTTGGAGAAATATACTGCACCATGAAGCTCATCAATCCTAGGAATGGGACAGCGAATTTTGATTGTCCTCTTGTTGAGTGCTCTATAATCAATGCACATCCTCAATGTTTCGTCCTTTTTCTTGACCAACACCACTGAGGAAGCAAAAGGGCTAGAGCTTGGACGAATATGTCCCATGTCAAGCAATTCCTTGATCGTTCTCTCTATCTCCTTCCTATATGCTCTTGGATGACGATAGGGCGTAGTGATGATGGGTTTGGCTCCCTCCTCAAGCTCAATCACATGCTGGAAACCCCTCTCCAGAGGTAGACCATGAGGTATATCATCAAAGACCTTACCATAATTCTCCAAAATGGGTCGAATGTCAATGTGGAAGGTCTTTCCCTCCTTCAAAGGCTGAGTATCTGTGATCAAGCATTCAGCTGCCCAAGTAATTTGATCTCTCTGAAATGCCCTTTCCATACACTTTGCTGAGACTACCATAGGGGCACCATTGGAGAGGCCACGAAGGGTCACCTCCTTCCCATTATATTTGAACTTAAGCTCCATTGTTTGGTAGTTCTCCGTGTATTCTCCAAGTGAGTGCAACCATTGCACTTCAAGAACCATCTCTGAATCTCCTATACCGATCACATAGAAGTCATCTCTCATCTTATGGCCACCAAGAGTCAAATTCAGCTGTTGAATTCTTCAATTGCATGGAAGAATGTAGCCATATGCTACTGTGACATTCAAACCTCCAAAATCCTCTATCTTCAACCCCAATTTAGCCACTAGTTTCTCATCAATAAAATTATGAGTGGCTTTTTATCAATCAAGACATTCACTCGCTAGCCTTGTAACACTCCCTTGACTCAAAATGAATGGTACCTTGGTGTTCCTAATAAGGCTGCAAGGGTTCCTCCTGGATGCTCTTCTCCTTTGGGTTCGTTCTCTTCTTCAATCACTATTAATTCTAGATCAGCCTCTTCTTCTTCGGAATCATCAACCGGATAGACCTCAGTGTAGCATATTTGACCCTTCCCAAAACAATGATGACCCTTCTGCCATGGTGCTTTACAGTCAAAACATAACAATCTCCTTTGAAGCTCATTCTTTGACATTTCTGAAGGGTTAGGTCTAAATGGTGCCTTTCTTGGGGGTGGAAGGTCTCTTTGAGGAAACTTATTGCCCATGACTGGTGGGGCCTTACTAGAGTGTCAATTTCCTTTCATCGATGAATCTTCCAAGTTCAAAGCCCTCCTAATGGCATCTTGGAGTGAGCTCGGATCCAATGCCTTTACCAAACCTCTAAGGGGTTCAGAGAGGCCTTCAACAAAGAGGACTATGAGCCTTCTTTTTGTCACAACTGGAACCGTCACCGCTAATCTCTCTAACTCAGTAACATAGTTCTCCACCTTATCCTCTTGCTTCAGCTGTGCTAGCTCTCGGAAGTGAATTTCTGGATCCTTCCTATCAAATCTATCTGTTAACCTTTAACTGAATTCTTCCAATGTCTTGATGGAATTGTGGCCTTGTGCCACCATACCACGATACCACCATTCGTGGGCCAAACCTTCAAGATGTAAGGTTGCAAACTTGATGGCCTCTTCTTCGAACATGGGATTCAAGGAGAAGTATATGTCTAATTTCTGCAACCAAGCCCTTGCTAATGAACCCCCTAAACCATCAAACACTGGGATGGTGATTTTGCCCAAACGGTGTTGGATGTCCCTTCTTTCTTCATACCTTATCCTCCTATCCCTCTTCTAGTCTTCATTTCATGGAATTCTAAGAATGTTAGGTCTCTATGAAAGGCAGGACTTTGAGCATGATACTCATTATACAATTTCGCCATATCCTCTTCTTCAGGTGTCTCTGCTTCATTTTTTGCACCTTCATCCAAAAATTTGGCTTTGAAAAATTAGGTGGAGGCTGTTGGTTTTTGCACCCCTGAACTGCTGCTCTCCATGCCATTTTGTACTATTTTACCAGCACCTAGTTGCTGGTTCAATCCCCTCAAGAGTTGAACCATCTCCACCATAGTGTCCATACCATCGAAATGATCCTTCATAGAGGATTGAAATTCTCTGGACTCCTTAATGAACTATTGTCCATCATCCTCCTTATGACCCATTGCCTTCTTCCTCTCTCTGAGATGATATCTCAAATCTCTATCACTCATGTACAACTGCACAGGCCGGCAGATCGAGTGGCTCTGATACCACTGTAAGATGCTGAGTTGACACTACACAAAGTAACACTAAAAAATACCCAGCCACGAATGGAATACAGAGATATGCACTTTGAAATCAAAAATTAAGACAATACTGAAATCAACTCATTCTAATTTGGAACAATAACGCAACCTTGACCACTGGATTATTAGTTCCAATATATAGCATTTGTGTGCATTAGAATGAAATCAAGAGGTACAGAACAAAAAATCAATCCACAATACACCTTAATGATGATGGATCATACTGACTGCAATTAGAGTTACAAATCTGGGCGATGAACTTGATCGAATGTTTCAAGGTACAGAGTGTACATGACTCAGAAATTAGGAGAATATAAGCCACCATTCTGACTACCCGCAATGGCGTCCAGGTGAAGCATATGATCCCAATTCGCATATATCTCAACAACGCATGCTCAAGATGGAGTATAACGAATCGATCAACCTAGATAGTTGTTGTTGTATTGGTCTTGACAGGCCCGATGCTTGCTACAATCCCCGGAGATACTCCAATCATAATTCAGACACGTCATTGGATATGATGCTCGTTCGCAGGAGGATGCACTAAAAGATTAAACTCTCAAATCTGCTCACAGTCGCCAATCGCCATATTTGTAGATGTGAGGTGGCATGGCCAAAGCAGGAGGCTCGGCCACGCTGAGTCGATCGCTCTCTCACCCACGATCTGGAAAAAACACCAAACTTCACTTAGAATAAGGAATAAGGATTAATGCAGCAATGACGGACTCACAGGCAGAGGGGGGTCGTCCCTACCTGGCACCAATCAGTAAGGGGTTTTCATCCCAGTCTAATCCACACAATTTTCCAATCCAAATTCATAGTACTTTCAAATGATAAAAGACCAACTTAGATATGAAGAAATTGCCTTCCTCAAATGAGGTCGGCAACACAACATAATACGCCATCCGAGAGGTCAGCCTCATAGCAACAAAAATTAAAATATTATTTTATTAATAATTTAAATTTGGGTTTATTATTTAAATATTATATTAACTCGTGGTGTTGAGAAACACCTTTTCCCACCAATAGAACTCCTTGGCCAACTAGGTGGCGGGGACATGACAACACTAAATGTCCAATATAGATGGATCCATGTCTATTACAAATGCAAAGTCATGACTGAAACTGGAAGTAGCCTCATTACTTGTAAGTAGAGCAAGACAGACATTATAGAAAGACAGATTGATGTTTCAGACAGTTCTATCTTTCATGAGTTTTTATGGGAGGAATCTTGCCCTACCATTTCTACACATAATGCTAACTGACATAATTAATATATGATGCAATCAGAAGATTGGAAGGCAAGTTGCATACCTGTCACCGACACCAAGGATGTATGTGATAACACAATAACCAGCACAGCTCTTTATGAATGTTTCAAGGCAGGTTGCTGTAATGCCAAATGGTCCATTTTCATCAGTGTGGTATTGCTGCAAATAATTTATGATACTCCGATATTCTGACAGGATCTGATTTATAAAAGACAGAAGGTATCAACAATTATACAATCAAAGAACATACCTAGATAGGCAATTCAATACAAAAATTGCAAACATAGGTAAGAGAATCTTGTTTAGGAGAAATGTTTTGTAGAAACAAATATTTCATTTGAAGAAATTAAAGAGAACTGACTAATAAGGAATATAGAAAACATAGGCCATGAAAATATGCTGTATTTGATTGAAAAATAAATTAAAAACCTTAAATGTTTGGTCTTTCAATACAACTGCTTAATAGAAGCAACATATATCAGCTTTATTTTCTCATTTTGCAAATGGTAACAAGTTACTCCTGTGCATGTTAAGAGCCTGAGATTTTGCACCAAAATGGAAGGCATTTCAAAATGTTCATATGCTAAAAAAAAAAAAAAAGTCAAAGCCATGTACCATAGCTGCCCTAGACAGCAAGCATTTTGATTTATCAAGAGAAACTCACTTTACATCAAGATGTTAGTACAATGTTATATGAAATTTCATACAATATTATATCAAATGCATGACCTCTTATCAGATTACTAAAATAGTGCACAGTAGAAATCAACTTACATGAGCTAAAGAACTAGATGGTACAAATTCTAGCATTCCTTCATCTTGACCCGTTGCCAATACTCTGTATGGAGTTAATTGTAGATCAAGATTTTCCAGCTTTAAGAGCCGATCCATTAGTGAGACCATTTGTATGACCTGTGGATTTAGTTATCAGAAAAAAATGTGTACATAAATGTTGCTGCTTGTGATCAATTTCCTCTTGTAGCTAGCACAAAAACAAGAATTAAGTTAAAAAATGAAGTGAACAAAATATAAGTAATACACTTCACCCTGAAAATATTATTAATGTTTTAGCAACAATTCATGGCAAAATCACTTCAATATTTTTGCTATTTAAGAGTCACAAAAATATGCATGGAAGTTATAACTTACAACAATATTTGCATCATCCATCTCAGGTCAAATATATAACAGTTAAATATTAAAAATCAAACAAAGTAAGTGCAGCACGATCTACTATATTAAAAATATTATTTTGTATCTTGACAAGCAAAGCAGCAAAACCACAAAAATTAATTGTAAAACTGGAAAAAGAAAAGAAAAAGAAATGAAGTACAAGCAATATCAGTAAACATAGGAAAGAGGATACTCTTGAATCTTGACAAATTTTTAGATGAGGCTTTGTTTCTACTCCCAAATGCAGTTCAAAGAAATTTGAGAAGATTATATATCATGGGTATCCGATGAATATTGAGGCTCTGTTAGCCAATACTTTGATATTGACACCACTTGGCATAGACTGGTGAAGACTATGATCTGTGTTGAGGTGTAGAAAGTCTACAAAGTAGTTTTTTCTCTTCTTTTGTTAGACACTAGATCTAAATGACAACAAAGAGAACATCTTTTACTGGCCGGAGGCCCAAAGTAGTTCAACAATAGAAGAACTAAGGCTGATTTTCTGCAGCATAAGTGTTAACTATAAAATCTTCCAGTGGCACAATATCAACCATTGGCAAAGAATGTGAAGTAAGATTTGAGTGCTGCCATGTAAGGATTAGCAAAGGGTCAATTTTTGGCCTTTGGCCATTTTCTTAAATATCTATTCCACATATATATCTCCTTGGATAACTTCTTATACATGTATTACCTTCAAAATATTTCCTTTGTTCCTTTTACATCAATTGACTATTTTTAACAATCTCCCCATTTGTCATTGATGGAAACCTCATATAGGTAACTGCAACATACTACTCCCCTTGTCTCTATTGCTACCCATATCTCTATACTTCTCCCCCTTTGACATCAATAGCAAAGGAGTCCATGGAGCTATGAGAACATACAATAATAGGCTCCCCCTAAGGAGTGCATCCCCTTAATGACAATCGAAAGGTGATACCACTCCCAATTTTTGTCTTAGAAACTCAAAAGTTTCTTTTGGAAGAGGTTTAGTAAAAATATGTACAATTTGATCACGAGTGTCAAAATACTCAAGCTTTACCTATTCATCTGCTACTTACTCCTTTAAGAAGTGATATTTTATAGGAATATGCTTTGTTCTTGAGTGCATCACTAGATTCTTTGAGATATTGATAGCACTGAATATGGATATTGGATGATTGTATTCTACTTTGATATTTTTTAAAGTTTGTCTCATCCAAAGAACCTGAGTGCAACAAGAAACTACTGCTACATACTCTGCCTTTGCAGTTGACAAGGAAACTAATGCATGTTTCTTACTTAACCATGAGACAAGACTACTTCCAAGAAAGAATGCACCACCACTTCTGATTTTCCTGTCAACAACACTGTCTGCCCAATCTGCATCTATATATGTTGTTAAGGTGAACTCATCACCTTTTCCATAACATAGCCCAAAATCTAATGTGCCTTTTAAGTACTTGAATATTCTCTTGACCACTTGCATATGAGTTTATTTGGGTGCAGCCTGAAATCTGGCAACCATACCTACTACTTGCATACTATCAAATCTTGAGGTTGTAACATAAAGTAAACTTCCAGTCATTGGTCTATAAAGAGACTAATTTGCATCAAGAGAATCATCATCTTTACTTAGCTTACATCCTATAATCATGGGGGAGATTACATTCTTCCATTCTAAACTTCTTTAGCATCTCTTTAAAATATTTAGTTTGGGATATAAATGTCTCTTTGTTTGACTAAGAAATCTATAATCCCAAGAAGGAGGACAACTCTCCAAGCATTGACATTTCAAACTCTTTTTGCATACCTTGAGAAAATTCTTGACACGCCCTATCATTGCTACCTCCACAAATGATGTCATCTACATATACCACAATAATTAACTAACGCTTCCCTTCAATTTTGAAATATAGATTACTGTTAGCAATGCCCGTTTTAAAACCTTGCTCTTGTAAGTATTATCCAATATGGAATACCAAGCCCTAGGTGCTTGTTTCAAACCATAAAGAGCTTTCTTGAGTTTACATACAAATTCTCTATTTTCTGACAAGATGAATCCTTCAAGTTGCTCTATATACACTTCCTCTTCTAAGTGCCCATTCAAAAATGTTGATTTAACATCCATCTAGTAGACTTTGAAATCCTTGTAACAAGTGAATGCTAGGAACATTCTTATAGCTTCTAAACATGCAACACGTAACGACCTAACCCTTGCGTAAATTAAAAAAATTCCAATTTTACTCCAAACATATAAAGACAACAAGTAACAAAGGCAATACAATAAATCTTTTCCTTTCTTCATTGATAAATGTATACAAGTTACAATATATTTCCACATGAATTCCATTTTCATTGCAAATATAAATCAAAGTACAAAAGTAATACAATTACATACATAGCTCAAGAGCTTTTGAACAAATAGTAGTAAGAAGGTCCAGGATTCTTTTCCTTTCAAATCTTGGTACATCGGCCGCTTGTTGTGGAGGAGAAACATCACTCGAGCCCTTTTCTGCCAACCACGGACTTATAATGTGGTCCCCGCACATCCATTATTCAATAGATGGCCCTCCCTTCATTGAAGAGATTGGTAGGGTATCCTTTAACAATTACCAACTAAGCATAGTGTTGTGTCCTACACAACTAAAACCTTGCTATTTCACAATCTCGAACTAGTACAAGTATCACAATGAACTGATAGTGTAGTCTCAACTATCTCACACCTAAGTGGATGTCGTACATTTCACTACTTTGGCCAAAGTATTCTCATTTAGTACTTCGAATGAAGTTCATCTATCATAAACACTACTCAAGGCCGATTTGACTTAAGGCTATCTTACTCTACGCGTAGGCTATGTCCTTCAATGGGTATTCAGTCACCCCAGACTACCTACAACAAACTATCTACTTAGAAACGAAACAGTCTACAAGTGTCTTGTAACATAACTCCTAATCCGGAAATCTTTATCCTAGGAGTGCTTAGCTTGTCTTAGTTAACCTAATAACTTAAGCCTTAAGACCATACTTGATTCTGCCTTCATTTTGATCCTAATAGATAATAACTACTTTATCGTATTCTCCATATATGGAGATCATACAAAACATACAATATTCATTCTAAATGCATTTAAATCCCTTCCTTTATCTCTTTCACATTATTTTCCCTTTCATGCAAAACATTTAAACCCTTCCCTTAATTTCCTTTCACATAAATCCCCTTTTCACAAATTCCCTTTTTCATTGATTCCCTTACACAAATTCCCTTTTATGCATAACTTATAAATGTTTTCCTTAATAATTCTATCCTCTTATAACTCTGGAAAACAAACAAGCACAAGAAAATAAAAACTAGCTCTCAAATTAAAAGATACAAAATGAAGAAGTTCCATGCCTGTTTTAAAGTTTCTCCTTCCCAAATCGTACTTCCAATCCCTCTTTCAATCAAGCTTCCAGAAAAACAATGACTTCTTACTAAAATTGACTTCCCAATGATGGCTTCTCACTCTATATTGAACTCCTTATGAATCTTCACTCAATAATGAACTCACCACTAATTTCTTACTCAATAATGAACTCACAATGATTTCACTCTCAACTGTATTGGGATTATTCACTATCTGTGGCAAATTGCTAGTAAAATCTCTATATTTTCTACTCAAAAAAACAAAGTATATAAACAAAATTATGAAATGGAAATGTAAGCTCAGAGAAATGCTAAACTCGGATTCCACAAGTGATGTAATATAGAATGGCAAGGCATCTATATATAGGGCCCGAAATGCAACGTTTTCCACTGATGGCATGATAAATGACAACACAATGCCTAGAAACATTCAAAGAGAGACATGGCGGGTTTCTAACCCCTTACTCATCAAAAATGGAAGTGATTCGACTTCATTTTGAGCCAGCAAAACAAGAATAAATCAACTCAGTAAGAGAAATCGTCACCTACAGGAAACTTACCTATAATGGCGCCCATGTGAAAATGATTCATCATTTAGTGAATCGGTCAAGGCAATACTTCAAACACCTCACCAGTTGCAGGTTGCATCGCCCACATTCATAGCATTGGTTGAAAATTTCTTCAGGTGACCTGCATATTTCCTCAAGCGCCATTTTCACGGGAAAGCTTCTTGCAGCAATTTTTGCCTTTTTCCAAAAGTTCAACTATTCACTTACAAAATATTTCGATTCCTCATTGAACTTTATGTTTTAAATTCTTTTAAATGAAAAGGCTCGATTCTCTTTTACTTGAGATTTATTATTTCTCCATAGTTTAATACAAGAGATTTATTAATTCTCTATAGTTCCATTTTAAATAGTAAAAATTTAATCTTTTAATTTTTCACTTTAGAGTTTTAAAATATTTTAAACTATATATTTATATATATTATATACTATATATGTATATATATTATGTAATTATTAATATATATATATATATTCCTCATTACTCTCGTAATGTATATATATATATATATATGTATATATTATCTTACTATAATATATATACATATATTTACCCTTTATATAATATATATAAATATATATATATTTACATATCTATGTATATATCGTTTAAACATGTGTATACATACCCACTCAACCTATACACATATATCCACTCACATTTTCCACACAATGATCACAATATAGTAAGTCTGATAAACAAACAATCATCACTCACAAAGCACAAAGAAGTAAACCAGACTCCTAAAGCCTATGGATGACTTATCAAGACCAACTTATCTAACTTGGTTCCTCCAAACCTATAATGACGCGTGTGTATATGCTCAAATGGTTCTCGTTACTGTTTACCCGACCAAGCTCCTCTCTCAAGTGATATTTCTCCTCTGCTTGGAGGAATGGTCCTCATACCTGCACATGAATGTCATATGTTCTCAACAATGCAGTATACATGAAACATCTCAAAAGTTAGAATAAACATTATTCAACAACTTGCACGCAACATTCATCTAGGATTACATCAATAGAAGTAACAATCAAATGAGACAATCATTAAATGGTGACACATTCATATTGACAACAAGAAACAACATGTTTTATTCATCACATTGATTCAGTCATTACAATCAATTGCCCTATGCAATAGTAGCTATACAATCGGGGTGTAACACAACGAAGCAAAAGTTTCTTCAAAATCAATCCCTTCTACTTGAGCATACCCCTTGCATACTAGCCTTGCTTTGTTCCTTACTACTTGACCATCCTCATTCAAGTTGTTTCAAAAAACCCATTTTATGCCAATAATATTTTTATCTTTGGGTCTTGGGACAAATCCCCAAGTCTCATTCTTTTCAATTTGATTCAACTCTTCTTCCATGGCCTCTATCCAGAATTTGTCTTCACTCGCTTCTATAAAGTTCTTAGGCTCAATCTTGGACAACAAAGACAAGTTTTCAAGATCTGGTGGGTTGGCCACTCTTCTTGTCCGAATTTCATTGTTTTTAATTCCTAGAATTGAATCCTCAAGATGATTCTTTCGAACAAATATGGATGATGTTTTGGGTTGTGCCTTAAAAGGTGTTTTGGATGGAGTTTTTTTGCTTCTTTGCTCAATATTCTCCAATACTTTCTCTACTTCTTCCTCTTTGCAACTTTCTTCCTCTTGGTAATCTATTTTTGGTGCCTTTATTTTGTAGTATGTTTCCTCATCTACCCTTACATTTGTACTTTCAACCACTTTCTGCAATCTTTTGTTGTAGCACCTATAAGCTTTGCTTTTTAAGGAGTAACCAAGAAACATTCCTTCATCAGATCTTGAGTCAAACATACCAAGATCCTCTTCATCTCTCCTTATATAGCAGATCTCCTACCAATTTCTTTCAAATAATTTGCAAAAAAAAATAGATTTGGTTCATAAGAATTTGTAATGTCCTACTTGACTCCTCAAGTACGTTGTCATGCCTCACCAAATAAGATCGCAGCAATAAATATAAAAATCCAAGCGTTGAAAATAATAAATAGTTTTTCCTTATAAGGCTGACCCAGCTAAGACATTTAGCAATAGAATAAAGGTCGTCGAGCTAGGAAAAAGAATAGTATAAGTTAAATGGCAGTAGTGGGGGCCAACTTAGAATAATTAAAAGATGATTAGGGGCAGCGATCACCCAACAAGAAGTAAATAAATAAGTTACAAACCATAAAAAGGAAGCACTTGAAAGAGGGGTGCATCCTTTGTAAGGGATGCAATGATTATAAGGGTGTGACTATTCACCCCCCTCCATGAAGGATATATAAAGGAGGTTGGATCATTTGTGAGGGGCATCAATTGGAAATCAATCAAGCAGCAGATTGGAAAAAGGAAAATAAGGACTGGAATCTTATTGGAAATAAATATTATTTACTAGCAAGAGGATTATTGTAAGTCTTTTATAAATATATATATATACGATTATGCAATAATGATGCTTGCAGCAATTATTGATCCTTATAAGTAATTATGATTCTTCCTTTATTATAAATATGGATAATAGATTCTTATAGTAATCTATTTTGAATTTAGAGAAGTGATTGCAAAACAAGAAGGTTGATCAAGCTTATGAGTGCACGAAAGGTGAAGGCCCAACAGACCCACCATCAAGTACACCACCCCTGAGATGGTGCGCTTGTGGGCCGAGAGGAAATGTGTGCTCCTGGGCTTGGTGGAAGGGAGGTAGTCTTCATGCTCTTATCAAGCACACAACCCAAGATGCAGCGCTCATGAGCTAGGAGGCGAATGAGTGCTCCTGGGCTTGATCAAGGAGGATGGAGCGCCTCCAAGATGGACTAAGGGATGGAAGGCTGGCCCACCTTACATGCTCTCATAGTACAAGGATGACCAACCTTAAGACTGCAGTTTGCAAACATTTCAACAAATTCTTAACAAGATTGTTATGGGAATCCACATTGGGAATGGCTATTGCCTTAATTTGCTTTGATATAATGTACATGGATACCATGGTGTTTACTAATGATTAGTGATAAATATATGTTATCATGGTTTATGATCTAATATCCATTCCTAGTGACTAGTATTGTGTGCAGGACCTAAACCAGGATTTATATCTTATAAAGGGCATTTCAATTGGTAAATTTACAATATTAAATGCATTAAATGTCTTATTCTAGATTCTAATTTGCTTTTAGGGCAAAATCTAGGAATATCCCAATTAGAGGATATTACAAAATTTCGTCAAATGGTTGGCATGCAATGATTAATTCTTAGTTTCTAATTTAAATGCACATAAACAGCTACAACTAACTCACAAGTGGATAAGCATAATCCCAAACATTTAGCAATCATTGAGTATCTTCAAGAACATTTTGTCAAACAATATCATTATTGTTTCAGCTGAATAACACCAACAGTCACCATACAATTGAATTTCTCGACTCAGATGTTAGAAACAACTCATATTCACATTACTTGTCTGATTGACACACCTTCCAGCTAATCAAGGACAAATGTATTCATTGTTGTAATGAACTGTGATTTTTATAAAATCCCAACAGTATTTTTCTTCTCCACTTAAATGACTACAAATATTTAGTTCTTTTAATGCTGACCTTTAGGAAGACTTTCCCAGCCAAGTCAACATCCCAATCAGCAACCTTGAGCATCCAAAAACTGTACGGCAGCTTAACACTTTGCTTAATTCCTCTTGTGATGTGTATGGCAGACTTTAGAATGCTGCACTAGCATAACGAAGGGCCTTTTTAAGCCTTCAATAGTTTCAATCACCATTTTACTTTAATTTTCAAGAAGTACAGCAAGCTTGGGTGAAGGGAATGGTGCAGCTAGGTGCAAACTCAGCAAAGAAAATATATTCACTTCAATTTCTCCTTTAACAACACATACACATACAACACAATACTTCTGCCCCATCTAATCTTGCACACACAGCACTAATAGATATAATTCTTTCTTGCAAATTTGTTGTAGATTAAATCTATAAACCTGGCAACCCTAGGAAGAATAAATTGATTTGCTCCAAACCCTTAATTGCAAACAGTCAACAAAAGGCAACTTCTGTAAGAAATTGCTCCAATGGAATCCAAGGGTTTTCATCCCCAAATTCCAAATTTTTAGTACATTGTTGATCCCTAGTTGGAATCATACTACATTCCAGGTCTTCGTCCATCCGGTGAGAAATCTGGCCACAAGCACAAATCTCCAGAAGAGAAATTAACAATCTTTTGAATACCCAATCTACTCAAATGAGACCCCTCGGCCCTCTTTTATAATCCTCCTAGGAACTTTTTTCACGAATCGTCAAAGTCAAAAGCAAGCTTCAGCGGAGGCAAAAGCAAGTGAAAATTGAAAATAATGAAAATTTATCTAACTCTGGAGAAGTTGGATGCCTTATTTCAAGGAAGGGGCCCAAGTCATCTCCACTTAAAAAAAAAATTGAAAACATCCTCATAGGCATGCTTTTTGCTGTCCATCATTTAGGAATTTTTCGTCCTCATGCAAACGAAGTCAGATACTTTCGCATGATAGGCTCCAAAATATTAGGGTTTTGCATAAAAACGTTTTTTTATCTCCAAACCCTATTTAAGAAAGCTTTTAGCATTCATTTTTCATAATTTACAGGTTGGCTTTCAAAGGAAGAAACATAAAAATTTCTTCTCATCAATATTTAGAGGCTTAAACGAAGTGACCTTTTCAGCATTCTTCATGAATTTGAGATTGGGAAGCACAAAAGCACACTTTTTCATGGTCTATTTTTCTAGGAAATCACTTTTCAGAAACAAGTGGTCAAAATTTTCAACTTTCATTGATCTGGGTCTACTTGTTCTTCACTCCTCTTGAAGATTGGAAAATTTTATAATTTTCAAGAGAATCTGCTTTTTCACGCATGTTTAGGAAATCCTCAGATTTTTCAAAATCTAACTATCTAGCTCTCTATAGAACGAGATTGTCTACAAAACCTAGACATCAACTTTTTTTGGAAAATTTGCATGTCGAGCCCTAACTTTTAGATCTCCTTTTTTTTGGGGAAAAACTCATATTTTTGAAAATCTGACGATCTGAGTCTCTTCACAATGAGATTGTCTACAAAACCCAAACCTCAATTTTTCGGCCCTACTTTTTAGGAGATCTTGCATGATCTTGAAAAAATTAGCTTTTTCAAAATCTGATGATTTGGGTCTCTTCACAACGAAATTGTCTACAAAACCCAGACCTCAACTTTTTTCCAAAAATCTTCCTTTTTTCTGGAAAAAAAAATCAGCAATCTATATTTAGCTCTTGTGCAGAGCTTTTCCAAACATACGTGTGTTTACAATCAAAAGTCAAGATTTTCGACATGCAGTACTCTCCAACAAAAATTAGGACCAAATCAATGTTGCTCCACTATTTCCTGAGAACATTTGAAACCGACTTGCATCATGTGCATCCAATGTTTGATTTGCATGCTTTGGAAGGCGCGGGAAACATTGCAGTCAAGAATCTTGATCATTCGGGGCTGTTTGCAACAGCTTCTATCCCCATCTCGAAGCAAAGCCTTGAATTCGTAATTGCTTCTATCAACCATTACAATTCAACTTCACAAGAAATCATGTCAGCAGATGGGCGTATTATTTGCAACCTCAGGTCGAAAGATATTGAGAAGTATTTTGCAATACCACCATGCACGGAAAACTTCATCATATCTATTGAACAATGTAAAAAATGTGGTATGCCCAAAAGGACAAGTGTCGGAAAAGAATGACTCAAAAGTGGCAGAAAAAGAAGCGGAATACTTTGCCAAGGAATGTTGGGCGCAGTGAGTTCAAGGAAGAATTTGGAGTCATGATTACTTTGCTCAACCGAGTCACAGGTCAAGCAGAGGCCAATAAACTTCAGCCTTGGATGTTTTACGTCATTTCCCAGATTGTTGACAAAGCATAACACTATGACTGGCCAACATTGATCAATGACAGTCTCCACCATCAGATGACAGATTTTCTCAAGGCCCATGAATTCCACATGATATCTTACCTCGTATATCTAATGGCCTTTCAAGGCAATTTTAGAGGTTTGAATGTTGTTAGAACTCTGGGTGTTCAGCATGTGTATGATCATTACCCATAGAGTTTTTAGAATATGAGCGGCATTACAAGTGGGTGAATGATCTATTCCTAATGCATACGGTGCGAGATCTTGATAACGAGTTGCATATCAAAATTTCAGCAGATGCCAAATTGGCAATGGTGGAGTGGGCTGATTGGCTTGTCCAATTCCCCACATTCTCCTACATAAGAGTATATGGCTTCTCAGGGGATACATACTACCTAGATATCCAACGGATGAGGTCATGTTCATGGAATTTCTAAGACAAGTGCACGAAGTACACACATTTTTGTGTAACAGACACAAGCCTGCATTGAGTTTCCCGTTTGAGATGAGCATATATAGATGCAGATCAGTAGCTGATGCTAAGTTGATGAGCGATGAAATGTCAAGGTTTGGTCTGAAGCTTTTCAAGGAGAGACAATCCTATGATCATCATGGCATCTTTGCAGCTCGTCTTGGTCAAAATCATGCACATGTACCTATAGTTGAAGATTTTTGGGTTAATTGTGTAGATGAGTTCAAAGTGTGCAAGCGCAACTACTCCAGACTTACTCTTTGGCAATTGGCAGATTTCTTATCAAAAGATGTGGAGGGTGTGTCAAATGATGATGGGGAAGTTCTACCTCCCATGTATGCTCGAGATCAAGTCAAGCAACGGCCACTTTCACAAGTTGATTGGTTCGCCAAAGAGAACACCTCAATTGAGGAAAGGACAAGTTGAGTTATCAAGAACAGTAGGATTAGCCTAAACAGTAAGAAGACACGAAAGGTAGCTATTCCAGTTGCAAAGCCGCCAATAGTTCAGTCATCTCTACCTCCTTCTAAACCAAAGCCCAGAATGAAAGCAATGAGCATCCCTCTAGAAGGTACAAAGAACAGCAATATGTCAAGGAATTTGAAGGAAAAGATGAAGTTTCCCATTGGAAATCAGCAGGAACAGCCAATAGATGCATCAGAAGTTCCATTTGAGTTAACACCACAAGTTAAAGTCGTGCCTTCATCTCCTATTTTTTTGCTGTCACCAAAACCTTCTCCTATTCATATAGATTCAGAAGGTGATTCACCAATTCGCAACGTCTCAACATCTATTGATCCATTAGAAGTTGTTGGAGCTGGAACCAATCCTCCCAAAGAAGTTAGTAGAGACTCCTTGGCTTCGCTTGAGAACTTGCTAGGAAGGAAAAGGAGGAAGCCTTCTTATCAGTTGAACTTTGTAGAACATGATAGCATCTACCAAGACACAATAGAGAAGAAACTTAAGAAGCAAGTTCATATGGAGAAGAATTTTGAAGGCGAGATTATCCTTGAGTTTTCCACACCTCCAGAGGACAAGAACATTGATGAGGTTGAAATTGATGACTTCAAAGTTGTCAAGGCCAATCTCAGTGGAAGCACCTAGCATACTAATGTGAATCTCTTTGAGGTTGCAGCAGATAATCTGAAGGAACAAGTGCTCAAGGACGGAGAAGATAAGGCAGCCCTCAAGGCTGAGGTGAGGCAACTGCGGCAGTATATTTCCAATCTCCTTCATGGTACTTCACAGGCCACCTTGTTGCTTCGACAAATTGTGGAGTCACTTGCAAATCAACATCAGCTGAGTCAGTTGGTCATCTATGGAAAACATATGAGAGATTGGGTAAAAGAATTCATCACCAGGGGCAAATTTATGATTCAGTCACTACAGAAGAACACAAGAAGAAGCTTTTTGCTTGGAGAGAACAACACCTCTTCAAAGTAAAATCCCACAAAGAAATATCTGTAGAATTGGTTGGATATAGACAGAAGGTTGCTAATACTCTCAAGTTCATAAGTACATTTGTGTCACAAATCTCTTGTCAATATCGACATAAAGATGGCACTTACTTTGATCTCGGTGATGTATAGACAGAGTCTCAGAACCTTGTCCGTGGTAGTTTTAATGGTGATCCTGTTGCTTGCAAGATGAATCATGTTGTTGCAATGTCAGCAAAATTTGATGAAGTAGCTGAAAAGAGGAAAGAATTGCTAAGTTTGATCGTAGATGGTGAGGAGATGTTGGAAAAACAATACATCGTTCTAGATAGTATCAGTGTTCCTGATGAAGAGGCAGTTAACGGCTTTTTGGAGGATATGATCTCCCAAGTTGTAATGAGTGAACTACCAGTTGGAACATGCAAAGATTTCTAGGAATAGAACTCAAGTAAAGGCAGTAGTTAACTTGATGCCTTTTCCAAGTTAAACTGGATGTTCTCATTCATGCTTATCTATTCTTTGGAAATATCAATGTATAGTTGGAGCTTTTCAGTTAACTGATGTTGGCAATTAGTTAGTTATTAGTTATCTTTTGTTTATTTTTAGAAATAAAGCTTGCATGTTTGCAAGACTAGTTGTTAAAAACAAGGAGATTTTAGAGTTCCCTACTCCTTGTTTGTGTATAAATAGGGCAGCCTTGCCCATTTATTTTAACCGTCGTTGTGATAACAAATTGTTGAACCTATTTTGCCTACAACTTTGCTATTCAGTGTCTATTCAACTTTTGTTTATGTAATCTGGTTTGATCGCACATTGTAAGCCAATCTTTGCTACAATCTGTTTTCCAAGAAGTGTATTTGCTGATAGAATTTGAGAAAGGAAATCTTATGCCTACTTTGCTCCGATCTACTATCTCAATACTTTCAGTACTTTGTCTTATATATTTTTCTTGCATAATCTTTATTTCAGCTTACATCTTATAAATACGAGTCTTCGGGTGTGATATGGAAGAAGTTTATTTTAAGCTCTTGTGTCAAATCAATCATTCCTTGTTTACTTCTAATTCTCAGGCTCTGAATTTACTTGAGTTATTAGAAGTGTTATTAGAATAGGCTTAGTTGTAGTTTAAAGTTATGAAACCAGAGAAAACTTCAACTGCAACACAAAGTGTTTTAAAACCTTGTGCTCTCAGCTAAGAAATAAAACGATTGGCAGTAGTTTAGTATTTCTTTTTAAACATAATCAGCGAAGAGGGAGCTTCCCCTCCTAATTTGAAGAGCAGTCTAACTATGCATAGCTGTCCGTTCCTATTCTGCATTCCAGAGGTGTGAATTGAAACGCTAACAAAATACAAGTTGTCTGAATACATAAACTTAGACAACTTAATTTAATTAATTAAATTACTTGCTCTCCGTAACCTGGGCTGAAAAAGAGGACAATACAATCTACTACCAAACACTCTAAAATATTTTACTGTCGCAGGTCTTCCTTTCTATAACTCATATAGGGTTTTATCATGATTTACTATAATTTGACCTCAATTCAAAATGCATATTGTTGTGAGCACTGCTTCCTACTAGAATGAGTCTAATAATTTGGACTCATTTAGCAATGTTCTTTCCATTTCTTGTATTGTTTTGTCTTTCCTTTCCACAACACCAATTTGTTTCAAAGTTTTAGCAGCTGAGTAGTGCCTCCTTATTCCATGCTGTTCATAGAACTCTACGAACTCATTTGAGGTGAACTCGCCACCTCGACAGACCTAAAACATTTGATTTTGAATCTAGTTTCATTCTCTACTAAGGCCTTAAATACCTTAAATTCTTCAAAAGCTTCTGATTTTTCTTTCAAAAAGGTTACCCAAGTCATTCTAGAGAAACGATCAATTAATAACATGAAATAATACTCACCTTGCATACTCTTTGTTTGTGTTGGTCCACAAAGATCTGTGTACAAGCTCTAACAGTTTAGATGTAGAATATTCTTTCATTTTGAAGCTTACTCTTGTTTGCTTTCCATGCTGGCTTGTTTGCAAATGACATTAGAAGGTTTGTAGATCTCAAGCATGTCTCTTACTACCTGCTTTTTACTGATCTTTACAAGGTCGTCAAAATTCATGTGCCCCATCCTCTTTTGCCATAGCCAGCTTTCATCTTCTCCAGTTATGCAACACTTTTCACCTTGGATTTTTCTTAGAACATAGAGATTATTTTCCATTCTATTTGCATCTGCAACCAATTTTCCCACTTTCCTAATTTCACACCCCTCTTCATGGAATTTAAGAGTGTGACCTTGATCACACATTTGTCTTACACTTGGTAAATTATGTTTAAATCCTTCAACGTATAGCACATTCTTTGTTCTTGTCCTTCCATTATCTAGGCTAAGAGTGTCTTTCCCTACAATTCTTGCAGTTGTATTAATTCCAAATTTTACTGTACCTCCATTCATCTTTTTTTAAGCAGAGAAATTTACTTTTGTCCCCTGTCATGTGACTTGAACAGCCACTGTCAATGTACCACTGATCTTTTTCATTTTGGACATGTAGAGCAGTCTGAACAAGCATGGATCTTTCCTTCTCTTCTTTCTTCTTTTATTTCCAAACTTTTGCAGTTTCTCCTTCTTGCTTAATCACAACATCCTCCCTTTTATTTTGCTTTGGTGTCTCTACAAAAACATGTTGTATGCCCATAGTTATTGCATTTATAACATTCAACACTGTAGTTCAGAGAAGCAAAGTAGTTGTATTTCCTAATTTCAAATCCATAAGGACTCTTATTCCACCCAAGGCTTTTTACGAGTCCTACAATTCATTGCCTTAGGACCAAATTGAGTGCATGAAAAACAATAACCAAAGAAAGGACGATAGAACCTAGTTACATGTTGTTGCCTTGGTGGGAAAGATTTTTTTATTATGTCTTTTTTGTCTTTTGAAACTGTGACTGCCTTTTGATAAACCTGGTTTTCCTTCTTTTTGCTGCAATCTCCTTTGATGGGAATTTTAAGTGCATCAACATAAATTTTGGTTTTCCTTTGTTTGATTTCATTTGTGTTTCGACTTTGCTTTCCTTATCATGTGCTTTGTTTACCACCTTAGTTTCTTCATAACCAAGTCTTGGCTTTACTAATGGTGACCTCTGCCCATTTAAAATATCATCCAAAATTTCAGTGCTCTTTTCAAATTTAAGACTTTTCTTTAGTTTGGTGACAATTCTCTCCAACTCTTTCCTTAGGGAGACAATCTGTGATTCAAGTTTCTCACAATCTTCTTCTCTTTTCTTTAGTTGAGTTCTTACAACATCTTCTATCTTTCTTGCTTCTTCTAATTGGATTTTTAGATTAGTGATGATCTGTTCCGCCTCTTCAAAATTTTGTGATATGTTCTTTTTAGACTAACATTCTTCTTGAAGCAATAATTTCTACTTTTGGTTCTTCTTCCTAAGTTTTTCAATTTCTCCTATAGCATAAATGAGTTCCTCCTCTTGATCTGCTGCACTATAACCTTCATTATTTTCTTCCTTATCCGTTTGTATCTTATCCTCCTCTTTGCCAACATTTTTGATATTTTCTGCCATAAAAAGGGTCTCTTCTCTACCACTCTCTATATCACTTTCATAAGATGAACTAACATCCCTATAGGAGTAGAGACTTTTCTTGAAATTATCCTTTTTCTCCTTTTTGTTGTTTTTGTGATACCAAACATTTTTGCTCCCTTTCTTTGTGTAATGATTTTCTTCTTCCCCACTATCACTATTATTTGGATAAGGGCACTTATTTGCAAAATGACCTACCTTACCACAATTGAAACACATATAAGGCAATTTACCTTTGTACTTTCCAAAGCCCTTCTTTACCTTTCTTGCAAAATTGGCTTCTTCATCATCAGATTCATCAAAGGAACTTTCACTAAGTTCGGATTCTTTGTTTTTCTCTTTCTTTGAAGCTTTGAAAGAAGCTTCTTTTTTTTTATGGCTTCTCATGTTCAGTCCTCATCTCACAAGCAGTGAGGATTCCATGCAACTCTTCCATTGTTTAAGGATTCTAGATCTTCATTTCTTCAATAACAAAAACTTTAGCATCAAATTTGAGCGGCAATGATCTTAAAACTTTTTCCACAATAATTGAATCTTTAATCTATTCTCCAAATCCCCTGATTGTGTTAACAATCTCATCCACTCAAAGGAAAAAGATGGCGACATTTTCTTCTCTCATTTTGAGACTTTCATGCTACCCTCTATGATTTTGAAGTTTAGCTCTTTTGACATTATCATCTCCTTCGTACGTATTCTTCAATTTGTTCCACATGTCTTTGGCTGATTTATAGTGCATAACCTTCATGAACTCTGATTCTGATAATCCACACAGAATTGCATTCTTTGCCTTTGCATTATATTCACTAGCCCCCTTACCTTCTGGATCTATTGGAGGAGTCGTCAGAGGTGTATAACCATTCACCATGGATTGCCAAATATCATATCCCAGAGCATTCAAATAGGTTTCCATCCTTATGCTCCAAAAACCATAGTTTGTTTCATCGAACAATGGTGCTTTGTTTGATTTAAAACCATATAATTCTGATCCTGCCATGTGTGCTTATATAAGATCTTTCTTCAAGCAATTAAGCTATATTCCAAAGAAACCCACTTTGATTCCAATTAATGAGCACAAGAGTATAATACAAACTTTGACAAATTTAAACTTAATCAATCATAACAATAATAATCATGCAAGATCTCGACAATTTAGAACACATGAACACCAAAATTTACGTGGAAACCCTTACAGGAGAAAACCATGGCAAAATAATGCTATAATGTTGTTGAAATTGATGATTGAACCTCACAATTTCCAAATATCACCTACAAGCAATTATCCTATCACAAGAGATCAAAGCATGATTGTGTGCTCAACAACCTGAGAAATTGTATTAATCCAATAACCTGAATGAATGATTAAAATGAGGGTGAATGCTTATAAAAGCATAAAAAATCAAACACTGGCTGAGGATTTGATTATATTGTGGCAAGTATCTTAATCTCATGCAATGAGACAATTTGTCTTGTATTTAACTCAATCTAAAATAAAAAAAGAAACTCCTAAGTTTAGCTTAAGTAATTAAAGTAAAAAGGTATCTAAATATTAAAAAAAAAAAAAAACTCCTAAGTTTAGCTTAAGTAATTAAAGTAAAAAGGTATCTAATAATTAATTAATAATCAAGTAATGACCTATTTACTCCAATACCCCCCCAAGATCAACTTAGGGAGAAACTAAACAACTGATAAAGGAAACTAAGATGAATCCGAATGAGTCCCGACTACAAGACCTGGTGAGGTACCTATGAACAAGCAATTGAAATCTCTCATAACTAGAGAAAAGGAGAAAAACTCCTCTCCAAAAGAGAGATAAAAGAAATGAAATCATACATGTTACAAAGAAAAGTAGGACTCAAAATGTCCCCCCAAGTGTTGCTTTAGTCACATAAGCACGATCAAGATCCCCCCCATAGGAGAGAAAGGATGAGACAATGAATCCCCCCCAAAAGTAAGAAGCTCCTCTACCAAAAGTAAATGCACGAAGAAGGGTATTGAATATGATCCAAAAACAGCAAACATTGTTCCTTCCCTTAGGAAGAAACACATCCAATGGTGCGTGAAGAAGAAACTCTCTTAGGAGAAATGGTCTCATGATGAATGCCATGGAAGAATGTGCAAGGGTCCACATGTCTAATTGTGTGCTCAACAACTTGAGAAATTGTATTAATGCAATAACCTGAATGAATGATTACAATGAAGGTGAATGCTTATAAACACATAAAAAAGAAAACCTTGAATGAGGATTTGATTAGATTGTGACAAGTGTCTTAATCTCATGCAATAAGACAACTTGTACTATATTTAGCTCAATCTAATATAAAAAAGCAGCTACTAAGTTTAGCTTAAGTAATTAAAGTAAATAGATATCTCATAATTAATCAATTATCAGGTAATGACCTATTTACTCCAACAAATATTATTCACTAATTACAATTTCATAGGCACCAACCTACAGGAGACACCAATCCCCTAGACTGAGCACCAACTTAGTGAGAGACACCAATCTCTTGATACAATGCACCAACCTTGTGAAAATTGAGGCACCAACCTCCTGTTAAAAGAACCTTTGTATACTTGAGAAACTCTTCTCTTCAAATCTGAATTGTGCAACTTCTATACACTAACACAAACACAAATCTGCCTTGAATGATCTTATATATTTTCTTCATACACTCTTCTTGTGTTTGTATGATATATTCCTTTTGGGTCTACACACTTGCTTCCTTATTCACTCTTCACTTATCACACATATCTACACTCCTTCTCCACACAAATTTGATTCCTTTTATATCCTCATGGCTGAGTGAAGAGAGACATCTTTTTGGAAAGTGATGACCCTCCAAGTAGACATGTCCTTTTCTTATTCCATCACTCCTTTTGAAGAATCTTAATCACTACCTTTAATGTCTTCTTTAATCGCTGCTTTCATGATCATTAGTTCAATCTGTTCTTGGACGATTTCATAAAGATATAAATTCCTTGACTTGGGCAGCTAAGATGTTCGGCCATGAATAATAATATATTAATTTAGATTTAATTTTTATTCTAAAAGTGGCGCCAAAACAATGAAGGTCAGCCAGCATATAGCAAAGGATGTGAAGATAGATATGAGCGCTGCCATGTAGGGATTAGCAAAGGATCGATTAGTGGCCTTTGGCCATTTTCTTACATATCTATTCCACATATATATCTCCTTGGATGACTTCTTATACATGTATTACCTTCAAAATATTTCCTTTGTTCCTTTGACATCAATGATAATATTTCTAACATTCATATATAGATTTAACTTTTATTAGAGAGAAGTAAAATTAACTAAAAATAACTCTTACCAGTTGATCTTGTCTGATGTCATCACCCTTTTTGAACATGACTTTCCACTTTCCACCATCTGCAGTTTGGAAAGTCAAGCGTAAAGGATGTAGAGCACTCTTGAAAAGAGATGATTCTGATGGTATTATACCAGTGAGTAGTACTTTAGGTTCCAAAGGTAACCTTATTGGCTGAATTCAAACCATGAAATTTCTTCAGCTTCAAAATATGCTCATATAGACAAAGCATACACTACAACTTGTTAGTTTCTTCACATTACTGAACACATTAGATTGAAGATACATAAAGCATAAAATTCCTTTCTACAATTCAGCAGCAGACATGTTTATCCAAGAAGAGGAAACTAGTGTAATAACCTTGTCAAAGTAGGTAAGCTCACTGAGTAGACCTCCAAGTAACTGGCGCAACTTCTCAATTTTCTTCTGAGTACCACCACGGACATTTTTAACATCTTTCGTGATTCTGCACAACTGAGCAGTTAATTTTGTCTGACAAACTAAACTGTCCCACAGCTTAACACCATAATCATACTCCCTCCCCTCAGGCCTATACTGCAAATAGAAAACAAAACATAAAGTTTGAGAAAGGCATGTTCAATCCTCAAATTTTCCAAGAATAAAAGTGTAGCCTCTATGCGTGTAATGATCCCCATGATCAAACAAAAGAAAGAAATTGAACACAGTACTGTAAACACAAAGCTGATGGTTCTAAATCAGTCTGCAGAACATACCACAAGTTGAATGTTAAATTTTAAAAATTCACAAGCTGTAGGTATAACTACAGCTATAATTATAAATATATGTGCAAATAGGAAAGTATCAGTAAGTGTAATGAAGTAATACTCATAGGACCTGATGCAATGGTGAGATTGCTACATGCATTAGGAAACCAGCAAAGTAGGAAAGCCTACTGCAACTACATTGGAATGGTGGGATTTGTTCATGTTAGTAACTATTGCTTTTGTCTTGAGCTGTACACCCTTTTAGCAGATAGTTTATTGATATTCACTCCTGTCTCTGTTTTTGTTCAGCATACAAGTTTGCCAATTTTTTCAAGGAAATGTAACAATTTTGATGAAGTTTTCAGATTCTTAAATCAATAAATCAACCATAGGTTTTGTAGCAGCATATCATTTGGACCAATTATCTTAACCAAAAACATTGTTTCCATTCCTCTCAGCTTCATTGTTTATTTCTTTATCCATTCATCTTTCTCCAAAATTATTTTAAAGAAAAACGATAACAACCATTTTAACCTATTACACAAAAAATTTCACCTATTGACCAAATTATAGTATTGTCAAATCCAACAAATAATTTATTTAGATAAGTTGCATAAGCCAAGCATTTTTAGGATGATGAAGGGAAAAACCAAAGAAAAAACCATACAGTAGTTAATTTACTTTTATCAGAAACCCAAATAGAGTTGAAGGAGAGTATAAGCGTCAAAGGCTACAATGTGAGCCATGTCTGCCAAGAGAACCCACAAATGTCTGCCACAAGCTTCTTACCTTAAAAAGGACACAAAAGCATATAGATGGCAGAACATTTTTGGGTCAGGTATGTTAGAGATACAGATGGCAAGGGTAGAAAGAAACTCCACCAAGGAGTGTCCAAGAATAGGAAAGAAAGAACAGAGAGGAAGAATCATCCAATTGTAGATAACGGAACAACATAGAAAAAGAAATAAGAAAGGGAAAATGACAAAATACCGTGTATGTCAATATTCTCCAAAAGGGAGGGATGATAAGGCATAGCATTAAGATTTCATGATGCCTACTATTCAATTAGAGGAGAGATCTAAGATGTAAGAAGCCTACCTTATCTCAACCAAATTTTTCTCCTTGCTGGGTTAATATTTTGATGTAGATATTTGTTCTATGTGTTTATTATATCATGTAGATGAAAAGGTTCAAATATAACATGAAACAAATACCAAATGATGAAGTTATAATCAAATCGATCAAAACATGAGAATGACATACCCAAAAAATGCTGATGGCTTCTTATTGAATGAACAATCTGATTACAAATAGAGAATTGATTGTAGCTTACGATCAGATAGTCTGATTTAAGATATCAAATCACATACAACATGTAAAATGGCCAAAATGTATACCAAACACTAGCCAAATGATTGAAGAATGAAACCCTAGGTAGTCTTGATGAAATACTCTTCAATCCTTGATTGAAATAAGACTGTAGCAGCACCATTGTAGGTCTGGTATGACTGATAATAACTCTGTAACAGCTGGTATACAATCTGTGTTGTTGTTTTAATCAGATTTGCAATAAACAGAAATGAAACACGAGAACAAAGAACACAACAATATATCCTGGGAAAACCCTCCTTGTCAAGGGAGAAAAACCCAGCCAATAATATATCACATATATTATAATGAATCAGAAAATCTGCTTTACAATCTAGGCCAACACAAGGCCGAATTTATTAGCACCACTCTTGATGCAACTCAAGATAATATCGATCTCCTAGTAGATGATAATCTTGACCTTCTTGAAGACTTCAATCACAATATCGATCTGCTGAAGGTAATGCTCGATCTCTTAAAGAATGCAAACTTGAACAAGTAATGAATGAATCAATCTTCCTTATATACAATTCGGTGGAGAAGACGCACCCCTTCATGATGCAAGCTCGGCAACCAAAGGATATGTCTCATATGAAATAGTGCGAATATCAAGGAGAGGTCGGCCCATAATAAATGATATGTATTCTTCAAGTGAAGTGCCTCTTCACTAATCAAAAGCATCGGCTATATGAAATTTATTGATTATTAAATGCACAATACAGTAAGTATGAAACCCAATGCTATAACAACACTCCCTCTTAGCTAGGGAGGAATACTTCCCGATATCCAAGGCCATGGAGTCTCTCAACATGACACCCACAATGGCTACACCCATATGTAAAAAAAACACATCACAGAGTCACTCAACGTGATATCAACCATCATGGCTACTCCCATGTATGGCAAAACATATGTGCACAAGTGCCCATCATGGAATCACTCAACGTGATGTTGTCATCATCATGACGCCCCACCATGGCTACTCCCAGAGGGTGGATAAACACAAGTACGTTAGAAATCATCACAGCCCTCAACGGATGTTGTCATGGAGTCACTAACATGACATCCACCATGGCTACTCCCAGAGGGTGGAACAAGGGCTTTCACCTCAAATTTCTCTCACAGAGAAAGATGTATTAACAAGGGCTTACACCTCAAGTTCCTTCATCTTAGAGGAAAATGCATTAACAAGGGCTTACACCTCAAAGTCCTCCGTCTTAGAGGAAAATGCATTAACAAGGGCTTACACCTCAAATTCCTCCATCTCAGAGGAAAATGCATTAACAACAGATCTTCATGATGAAGAAACTCCCTCTGAAGTGAAATATGCTAACCAATTTTTTCGTTGAAATTTTCAAAACACAATAACACTACAC
>VDFB02357376.1:0-65453 GCA_007258455.2 Sequoia sempervirens | reverse complement strand
ACATCTTGAACATCTAACTACAACTCATGCAACAATTGATAAGGTAATCTTGCAGCAAAGGTTTTACTTTGTGTGCAAGCAGAATGCTAGGCAACATGAACTATTGGGTTGCTTTGCATAGGCCTTGGATTGTCCAAGGTATTCAAGCCACCTCGAGAGCCCAAATTAATTGTGTTCCAATGTGAGGCTTAAAGTGAAGTGAAACTCATGCATCCCTCTCTAAGACAAGCTTTACATTAGGGTTAAGTGGGAAATCAGGTTGGTGTCCTCTAAACCAAGAGGGTTTTAGTCCCCTTTAACCCTGAAAAGGATTTCTATTAGAGCCTCTTGAATATTTAGAACCTTGGCATCCTTGACCCCTACCCCATGGATTCCTATCTTGCTGAAAAAAAACCCTTCCACTCCAACCAAACATTCTCAAAACTACACAAGATCATTCAACAAATTGATTACTAACACTGCTAAAATAGTTTGTAGAAGTAAACCTTGAAATCCAAAACATAAACACTCAATGACAAGTCAAGCAAAGAATATGCACTTCTCTCACAAATTACACTATATAACTTGAAGCATAAAAAATTAGAAGTTTAGGATTCAACAAAACTTAACAAATACAACTCCAAAGAAAAACCTACATCGTGATAGGGTTTCAACTTAATCCAATGATTTGCAAGGCAACAACAATGAGAACCCCATTCATAAAGAATTGAGATAAACCCAAAACAAGGTATCTCTGTAAGAACATTGTCAAAGTGTAAAATGATGGAAATGGTTTGCGTCTCTCACAACAATTTCTCTTGCAACTATCTTGTAGATAAATTTTGTTGTAGTGTGGCAATAACTGCATACTCAAAGGTTCTTAACAACTCTAATAATCATTCTAGGTGGGTTATTTAACAAACCAAATGCAATTGCCAACTGTTTGCTATGGTGGAGAAGAAATAATTAATTTTCCTCCTCTTCCACAATATTAAGTAAATGCCTTGAATCTGGAGAATACCATTTTATGGCCTTCAATCCAACTACATCCAATGATCTTTTTAATTTCTTGATCTTTGATCAATTTCCTTGCCAATTGAACCTCACCCCCTTTGCCCAATTTCCTTGCCATTTGAACCTCACCCCCTTTGCCCACTTCTACATAGATGTTTGAGAGAAGAACATATGTCAAAGCATTTTTAGGATCCAAATCAAAAAGCTTGGTTGTTGTAAATACTCCTAAGCCTATATTCATATACGATCTACAAGCCTATACTTGAGGAATCATCACTCCTCATGATGATTCCAACTTACCTTTAGTTTGAAGCTTGAAAGTACTAGTACTAGTAAGGGAAAGAAGAAGATAGATTGTATTTGGTTGTGTATGATATGTTAACAGTTATACAATTATTATCTTTAATTTTATGGTAATACAATCTATTGTTTGGCTTTGAAACTTTTGGAAGTTCAAATTTTGAGCATTTGAGTGTTATATAACATGTAATCTTTGAATTATGACAATTTGATAATTAGAATAGACTAATGTCTTCTCTAAATACATTAATTACTGTTTTTTTGGGGTAATTACGGTGTTTTTGGCAATTCCAAGTAAAAATTTTGGGTTACTGAATCCAAGTTTTCCAACCATGATTTAATTGACACTGAAAAGAATTAATGATAGTCATAGCCATAAAACTGTTAAAAACCCCATATCAAGTTTGTTGAGTTGTATGTTTATTTCGATATTTCTGTTTTGTTCAACATTCTGTGAAGTGTATAAACTGGTCACGATGCAGGGGACAGTACAAAATTCTTACTACAAATGGAAGTTCATATGGAAATACTTCTGAGACTCACCAAACAATAAAAGATCCTACCTAATGTATCAAATTTATTAATGATGTTTTCAAAGGCCAAAAATTTCCAATTTAAAAACCCAGAACTAAAAGGTGATGAATATTCACATTGTTAACAAGCAGCATCCTAAATGGACAAAATATCAAGGTGATAAATATTCACGTTGTTGGCAAGCAGCATTCTAAATGGACAAAATATCATTCACATGATGTACAACTCGAGCAAGAAGGTAAATCATGCAACATCTCTTTGAGGAATTTTGTCAAACAGTTCCATGTGTCTTTTCTATGCTTTCACATTTTGCATACATGTCCACCAGGGCAGTTGCAGCTGCAACATCTGATAAAATTGCAGAGTGCTTCATTAATCCAATGATTTTGACAGCATCTTTGCAAAATCCATATTGTGCATATCTTGCAATAATTTCATTCCATGAGATGACATCTCTTTGGGGAATTTTGTCAAACAGTCCACGTGTCTTTTCTATGCTTCCACAATTTGCATACATCTCCACCAGGGCAGTTGCAACTGCAACATCCGATAAAATTCCAGAGTGCTTCATTAATTCAAATATTTTGAGAGCATCTTTGTAAAATCCATGTGCATATCTTGCAATCATTGCATTCCATGAGATGACATCTCTTTGGGGTATTTTTTAAAACAGTTCACTGTCTTTCTATGCTTCCACATTTTTCATACATGTCCACCAGGGCAGTTGCAATTGCAACATCTGATAAAATTCCTCTATTCTTTACCGTTTCAATGCTCCTATTTGGCGCGGGCTGGGAGAATGCTGGTAAAAGTTGTGGAGTCTGGATTTACACCTTCCATTGCATTTGCTTGAAAGTTTCCAAATCTTAAAAAACAATCAATTTTGTGCATATACTGCAATCATTGCATTCCATTAGATAACCTCTCTTTGAGGCATTCTGTCAAACAGTTCACGTGCCTTTTCTATGCTTCCACATTTTGCATACATGTCTACCAGAGCATATCCAACTATAATATCTGAATATAATCCTCCTTTTATGATGCTTTGATGAATGTCCATATCCTATTCCAAAGCTCCCATTTTGGCACAGGCAGGGAGGATACTGGCGAAGGTTGTGGAAATTGGCTTTACACTTGCCAATTGCATTTGCTCCCTTTTTAACAAATCCATTTTGTACATACCCTGCAATCATTGCACTCCATGAGATGACATCTTTTTCAGGTGTTCTGTCAAACAGTTCACATGCCTTGTTAATGGTTCCACTTTTTGGATGCATGTCTGCTAGGGGAGCTGCGACTATAGTATCTGACCGAGGAGTGAAAACTTAACAAAGAAAAACTATGCAAATTTGACTCGATTTTAGTGGTTCAATAGAAATCCAAGATACCAAATGACTTTCAACTTAACTGCATATTAGAACCTAAAATTTTCGTTGATTTGAATACAAAGAACAATGTAACCACAGAGGTCAAACATTTACCGACGGACTTCAACACAAGCCTTAAGAGTACAAAACTCAAATTAAAATTTCCCTGCCTCTCCACATCACAATGTTTAAACACGATATCAAAACCCAAAATCTACACTTCCCCAAAAAAATGAAAAATCCCCCCTAAACCAGATTGCAATTGACGTTGAAATACCGTTCATTGCATAAAACAAAAGAGCTGTAGATATCCAGTGTCCATGATTTCAAAGATTCGAGGTGTTCGTATTCTCCAGATGTGTTCGAAAGGGGTAGACGGATTCGGAGCAAACATTTCCAGACCACTTATGTGCGTTACAGAGCCGTGTATATTCTATGATAATCTCGTAAATCTCTTTTAGGTCAATTTCCAATATGTTCCCACACAATTTGGTTCTTGAGTACTGGAAATTTCTGAAAGGCAGCATCGTCATATGAAGGGTGCAGTGCAGAGGGTGTATCGGAGTTAAGCGAAAAGCACAAATATATTTACAAAGTGGAAACACAATTGTATCTGCATCAGAAAAATCAAACACAGGGAAAAAGACCGGCAGGAAAATGAACAGCCACGATCACTTTGATCGTTGGCACGGGCTATAGATAGTGATCCGTTGATTAATAATTTTAGGTTGGGCATATTCATATTCGATACGCCTTCGGCGTAAATTAAAGCTTTATTTTATTTTTACCTCTAACAAAGATTGCTTTGAACTGCTTCCATTCTATCTATCTTTTATACCAGAATATACAGATAAGATATTATTATATTAATTTATATTAAAATATTAAATAAAATTCTCAAACATTAAATTTTACATATCATATAATATATGTACAATTTATAACAATGATATTTTAAAAGATCGCCTTCATACCAGCCTAAAGTTAAAGCTAACACATTTTAAAAAGTACTTTAGAGTGATTTACAATTATACTCTCCTCTTTCAATATGGTGCAAAGAACACAATACTAATTAAAGGTATTACAACAGTATTTAATAGTGCTTTACCAATGTGCTTACCTCTTTTACAATGCCAATAATAGAACACCAATTTTTTAATTTCTTATTTAAAAATATTAAAACAAACAATTTCCTGCATGACATTGGACAGGTTTAATATCTGAGGAGTAAAGTTAAGAGTACAGTGATTACAACTGAACTCCAGTAGGATAACATGAGTGAGAAAATACAGCCATACATCCATATTTCACCAGGATAATATTGAAAACTAATAAAGAGCTGGAACAAATAAAGAGCCTGCTAACTCAGATCCATGTTATTGAAGGGAGATAAGAAAAGATGGCTGTAAAGATCAGTATGATTCTGCAAGAATCAGCAAACTGAACTCAGCTCTATCAGTAACACTCTCTATAATGAGGGTCAAATAAACAGGCTAACTACTGCTACTTGACACTGATTAACCTGTGGTGGAAGAGTTTGATCTCTAATTAGCTATTATTCCAGTCTATTAGTTATGGTTTGGGGTTTCTGCATACCATCAAATTGCAGCCTCTTCTATATTAAGACTCTTGTTTTACTAGTGTGCTGGCGTGGCAGTCTTCTGCCACTCATATATGTGTAATATAAGCTGATTTAGTTTTAACTCAATGATAAAGCAAACAATTTCACTGGAATTAAACCAGACAAAATTGTTTTATCACTGCAAAAAATTTCACATGTTTCTGCATTTGACTCTGTAATTTTATACAGTAAACTTCGAAAACATCTATGCTAATTTCTCTTCAATAATCTGAAAATAAACAAAATGAGAAAAGGGGGTACATGGGTTTGGGAGTTTTAACGGTGAATTTGAAGAAGAACCATCCTTGCTCTGTTAATGCTGTGCAAACACAGGCAGCCCTGCTCTTCAATTTCACCCAAACTCCGCCCAAACTCACTGTCATTTGTCCCCAAAAGGGGGTAAACTTCATCTTCTCTTTCAAGCCAAATTCTCATTATAGTTTTCGTGTGTTCGACTTTATCATGCAGCCTAGCAACCAGCATTCTGGTGCTTTTCAGGTGATGTTTCACCATATAAATCCCCCTGGTGGCGGCAACCAGCTGTGCGCTCTGTTTTCCTGCAATCCAGCGACACTTACACTTGTTTCCATGCCTCAACTCCGGCAGTTGATTCAATTCCTCCAAAGAATTACACATTTCGTCGAAATCGGCAGCCTGCCCAAATGGGTTTTCCTGCTCAACAAATATCATGAATTCTTCTCTAATGCGATGGCATTCTTCTTCCTGAAAATCAAAATTTGTAGATTGTAGCCTGAAATTAATATCTTGAATGGCCCTGTAACTCATCCTAGCCTGATGGGTGCTTTTGAGGAGGCGGGCACAGAGCTCAAAAGCATTCTGGGTATTGCTAAAATATTGTGATAGCAATGTCTGTAGCTTTGGCTTGTTGATGTATTGCTGAAGGACATGAGTGTTAATATATTCTTCATCGGGCTGAAGCAAATGTTGCAGGGGATTTCCATCAGAAGGGAACTGAGAGAAAGTACCATCGATAGTCCTGCGGACTTCCTCAGAGAATTGCTCAAATGTTTTCAGAGCATTCTCGTACTTGGGGTGTAATGATTCCTCTGATGATCTTGACGCACCCCCTGCACACACGCATTGCAATTTACAAGGTTGATACAAAGAATTCACAGAATACCTGCTTTACATTTACAGAATTTCTTGAAATCAAAAACTATTTGCGAAGGAAAGGAGAATCTGTGTGCACCTTCAGTTGTGGGCAAACACAATTGTAAGCACATTGCGTAGTGCTTGTGTTGGGCGATACCTTCGTTGCCAAGTTAAAATGTTTTGAAAATGCTGATCCGCGCTTTCTTGGAGATGGGGCTCCCTCTAGGGCTTAAAGCTCCTTTTTCTCAGGTAAGATACTCACAAGTCACAACTTCAATATAAAAAGTCTACAACTTTGCAGCAGTGATTTTGTTGTAAAGAGATTTAAGCGCCAAATTCAGCCACCAAATATCATTTTCTCTTTAATTGTATTCGCCGTACGAAAAAGTGTTCCATAGTGTTATGCTAGTTGTCTTTCAAATGTTAGAATAATAAAATTTACTTTCTAATAAATTTTATTTTATTTTATAATATTGTAGTGTTAAAATGAGAGTTACTAACATTTCATTTAAAATAAGTTAAATAAATGAATTTTATCAAAAGTGTTTTAAATAGATTAAAAAAATTTACATTAAAGTTGCAACATGTAAGTTAACTCCATAGACTTGTTATAAAAAATAAAAAATAAACGATTATATTTTAGCTTTTACATATTATAGTAACATATATAATATATGTTTTTTGATCATAAACCTAGGTTAAGCATTTAGGAGTCTAAAAAAGAATTTGAGGCTTAGAAGTCGGTAACAAGGAGCTCACTAGGTCCATCAAAAAATAATATTTTGTCCTTCTAATAACACCAATGAACTAGGCTTAGACCAGAAAAAAATTAAAAAATCTAGCTCATGAGGTGGGAGTCAAAGGCACAATCCCCACATCATCTTCATTTTTTGTTTTGATTAATGGTGCTCCTGCTAACCTCTTTCATGCTTCTTGCAAACTCAAACAAGGTGATCCATTATCTCCTTATTTGTTTATTCTCTTGGTTGAAGGACTTGGTAGATTGTTGAAGCATCACAAAGAAACGGGTCTTATTCAAAGTTGGCAATGGAATTAGATAATAGAGCCCCAAACCCACCTTTAGCTTGTGGATGATATGACTCTGATGGGATTGGCCAAAATTAGAGAGGTTATCAACTTCAAGAAAGCTTTGGATATATACCTATTAGCTTCTAGGTAGCAAATCAATGAAGTTAAATCTAATAGTTTCTTCTTCAACACTTATATGCCTATTTAGCATCGAATGGCCAATATCCTTCACTTTCAGATTGGATAGCTCTCAGTTGAATATCTAGGCAACCCCCTCTCTTCGGGTATGCTTAATAAGCTCCATTAGAGGAAGGTGTTGGATAAATTTCGATTCAAAGTCAACCATTGGACCTCTCGGTGGTTATCCTTTACTGGAATATTGACTCTTGTAAAATCTATTCTTCAAGCTCTTCCTATTTATAGGTTCTTAATTCTTTATGCTCCAAAAAATTTCTTAAGAGTTTGATCACCAAAAATAGTTTGAAAACCACAAAGCATGAGAGGAAATTAACCCAACATTAAACAAACCTGAAAAGCCAAATAATCATGAGGAGGCAGAGAAAATTATGTAGGCCCATTAGCCAACCCATATTTGAGGAGGGATCTCAACTAGGTCCTCCTCCTCCTCATTGTTGCAACATTTACAATCATCTGAATCAACACCAAACACTAACTGAGCTTTCATCACCTTAGCAACTACTTCTATATCTTTATCAATTTTATATTGTTTGATCATCATTTTATGGAAATAATCTATATAGTAGCCATAAAACATTTTTAGTAGTTTTTTATATTTGAATTATCATCATGAGAAGATAAGTACCTATATCCAAGGAGAGCATAATGGTGTATCCAAATGATTGATCTATATTGAATACATTATAGTGCCTCAAGGACTAGCTATAATCCAAAGGATTATTAGTCATAGTTTCACGAACACCAACACAAGCAACACCATCTATTTTCTTGGCAAGGTTCAAAATCCATAGCACCTCCAAAGTAACTCTTGTGCTCATGAAAATAATGAAATAACAAGGAATAGTCACATCAAGACCTTTTCATATCAACTACCTTTACCACCACTGCCATTGAAAATATAATATATTAACAAGTGCAATAACATATATAATGTATTAACAAGTATTATAATAAATATTATTAATAATTAATATGTCATTTACAAAACACTTCTTTTCGATTCACAACTCTAATCAAAAGTACTTACCCATAATTAAAAAAATATTAATATTTACATTTTATTATTGGTTATATTAATATCTATGAGGTCCTTTAGATAAAGAAGGCACTTTACATAGCTTGCTTAGAATTTGTGCAAAGTGGTGCTTATTTTAAACAAGTCAATAGAAGAATGATTTTTTTCTAGGATGGTGTATGCATAGCTCTCATAGATGCTTGTCAAAGCTTCAATAAATGAATAGACATCTTACACTTTGCAAGGAATTAATGCACCAATATTAATGATGTCAATATTACCTTGGATGCACATGCACTTATAATAACCCATACCAATGGTATGTGGTGGAAGTGATGGCATCACCAAGATTAGTGTTCCCAAGAAGTTGTGGATGTTGTCCTACTGGGGCTGACAAGGGGCTAGTAAAAAAGAGCCCACCATTAAGTGGTCACTAGTAGAGAATATTAAATAAACTCATAAAAGATATTAGTTCAAGGTATTACAAGAAAGGTACTCCACTCACATTATCTCACAATAAAAGTGCAATTCCCACATAGTTGTGCCTTGAGTTGGCTATTATCAACATTGTATTTGTTACTATGTATCATGGGATGTAAATATTGTTCTTATGTATGTTGCTTTGAGTGCTTATCAATGTTTCAACATCACCATTTTCATTAATAGATCTAGTTATGATTGTTATTTGTGCATTGGTTTGCATGTTGGTTGAATTATTTATGGTATTTTTTGCTTTGTGATGCATTTTTGGTGTTGTAACAAGTTCCTTGTGATGACTCGATGTAGACCATTTATGTTACCATTTGCATGGAAGGTGTGGTGGATTTATGTACCAATGTCGTGTTGGCATCCATGTTATATTGTATAACTTGACATTATGCTTTCTATGATTGGATTACCATAGTGTTTTATTTCATTATTATGTGCATATGTATTGGGATTATGGGTGTGATTATTAAATGATCTCAATATCCTATATGTTAATTGAGTATCGTATTTTCATATTTGGATGATGTGCATTGGCATTATGTTATTCTAGATGAGATGATTATATGATGTATATGATATTGTGGCTTGTTGGGTGATTTCACATGTTATTCAAGTAGGTATGCTTGACATGTGAATTGAGTGTGTAGGTATAGGGTTATTTCCCCACTTGAATATATATAGGTCTAGGTTATTTCCCTTATGATGGTGGTATCAGAGATCTTGCATTGGGCCTAATATGGTTTCCAACCCACTATCACACTCAAATAAAGTGTGAAATGTCTCTTGTGAAACCCAATGTAGATTTGGATCCAAATCAATTGTAATTTAAGAGTTCATGCATTGTGAAAACTCATAAATGCAGGATTACAATTGTGGATATTTATTTTCCCATTTGTACACAATTGTATTTCAAAGGTTAAATCATTGTATTTTAATGATGTTTGATTCATTGAGAATAAAAATTTGGGAAAAAGGAAGAATTCTAGTTAAAATCTTTGAAGATCATATTTGATTTATTTCAATTAGTTATATTGGAAGTCAAAATTATATCTTCAACTAGGGAAACAACAAGGTGAGATTAATGCATTGTTAGTTAAATTGGATAATGGAAAATATTTTTATTGCTTGGAAAAATAAAATTGAAAACTATTTATTTTCCTCGAAAAGAAAATATGATTTTAAGCATTTTAGATTAATTTGTAAATGGCTTTGTGCGAGAGGAAGTATTGAAACTAGAAAAAAAAAGAAATAAAATGTAAAATAGAAAAATAGAAAATTAAAAGAAAGGAAAATAAAAGGCTTTTCCATTATTGATTCATTTTTTCATTCCTTGCAAAAGAAACCCTCTCCTCCCCTTCCAAAAAAAATAAATCAAATTGGATAGAAGTTATGGATGGAATTTCTTGAAGTGAGAGTCAAATTGATGGTGCTTGGAGTGGGATTTCTTGGGAGTGGAAATTGAATTGTATGAGTGTATTGCTCTTGAGGATAATTTCCTCCAATGGTTGCAAGCTTAGAAAGATGCAATCTTTTATTTAAATTTTCTTTAAAAGTAAAATTATTTCCTCTAGCTTTGCCCACATTAGGTGGAGTCATATGAAATCATTCCATACAAATGTTTTATAGCTTAAATTGTAGTTTGAATTTATTGAAACCTTGCATTTTTGTGGTCAAGCTATCACAATTTTTTTAAGAAATTGGAAAAAATGAAATTGAATGCAAAAAATCTCTGTGTGTTTGAATCAAAAGGTATTTTCAAATTTTTAAAAATTTTAGTTTTGAAAACGTTAAAATTTCAAGCATTCAAAATAGAGGATTTGAGAATTTCTTGATTTTTCATGGGAAATTTTATTTTCAATTTTCAATTTTAGAATGATTTTGAATGAATTTTAATGCGAAAAAAATTAGTCTCACTATTTTTTCATCTTGAATATTTTGGGAATGTCTAAATTAGCATGTTCTTTTGTTATATTGGTATTGTAATAACCCCTTAATAAGCAACCAATTTTATTTTTTGAATCAGATCTTAATACAATCACTTACTATTTTCACGACTGCACTAAATTGGCATAGAGACAATAGGAATACATTCATAGTCTATAGGCCTACACAAGGAGTTTTAAGTTAAGAGTTTACAACCTGGTTGAGATTTTCAACATTAACACATGATATGAATATGTAACAGCAATAAGAAAACATGCAGAAATTCAAAATAGTTGTTGGACAAGTTCCATTAATTTGTTCATCTTCATCATGCAACCAACCAAAGGAGGTAAGACTATTCTAGTTATCCACCTGTTGTATCTCATAAGCCCTTTTACATTCTTGCACCCTGGAATCCAAGTTTACATGTTAAAGCATTAGCCCAAGTACTCTCTTCCTACCTATCATAGAAAGCATAATCTAATTTTGCAATGATTACCCATCAATTGTGTAGCAGTATTAAGGAAATGTCAATAATGAAATGCCATAATGAATAATACTCACCTCAGTACTACCTTAAGTGTGATAGTAGGAAGAAGGTGGTTGTTCACATCAAAGAATTAGTCACCTTCCATCCTCTAGAGTGCATGGTGAATCCCACCTTAAGGATAAGAATTCCCTATCCCAACCCACCAATGGACTCCAGGATCCACATGAGAGAGATGATTTTTCATGCCAAAGCTTTTAGACTCAGGTAACTACTGACACATGATATATAGCTTTCAAAAGGTCTTCTATTACTATATTGGCACAAATAGACCAACAACCCCGAGAGTAAGAAATAACTAGATCTAGCACCTAAAATAACCTAGTCTTTTGCTTAAACTTCAACCGCCATAGTATGACTTTCCACTAATCTCAAAAGCTTTAGAATAGCAATTAATGGCATCCTTCACCTGCATGTCACTGGCTCTAGAACCTTCATGTTGCTGGTGATAGCCATTCAAGCCTAAGAAGTCCTTGGTATTCTTCACCGGTATACCTGGGTGATAGCCTACTATCTCTGGATACCATTGTACCACTCTACCTGTAGAGCACGCTCCTTGAATACTATCAAGTTGGAGCATCAATAAGCTTATCTTCAAGCGGGTCATAGGATTTACAAGTCAGTGATCACCACAGAGGAGTGGAACTACTACGTTACAGGAGTAATGCATTCCTCCTACCTATGCCCTCATAGAGCCCATGCTCCAACCATCATGTGTTGCCATAGAGGTCGGAAGATGTATCCGACTTATTTTGTAAGTGGACTAAGCCATCCTAGAGCTAGATAAACAAGACCATTGCTATAGTCCACCTGACTACGGTCTTTCCTAAGACTTATGAATTCTAGCTAATATTAAGGGTGATTAACCAATTTCTCTAGCATACAGAGACATTTTATGTGGTCACCTAAACTCGAGAATAAATTCATTCATCGATTTGTATATGTATTCGAGCCAACCCTTATATACACCATTAACTAGTTGAGATCTCTTGTCATCGCAAGGGCCCAACATGTTACTCTTCCCACAAATATTCTTAGTGAGAGTTTGACATTAATTCTACCTTGGTTTTCCTAGTTTCAGCCAACACCCTTACCCAAAAATAGAAAAATAGGAAGGTGTGACTAGTATATTTGTCCTTCCATTATTCAATAACAAAGACTCTTAATCTGTAATAACAACCAACAGTTTAACAAGTAGTATTACTTAGAACCCAAGATCATCCTAGATTGAGTTAAGCAGTTTTCCATATCTAATGACTGTACAAGTAAGTCAAAGAAGGCTATGGTGGTAGGAACAATGTTTTACACCCTCTTAATCACAAAAATTACTTTGGGTTGAGCTACAAGGTGTCAAAATATCTTATGCAACCCAAACTCATACCCAGGCCAACAAGAATAGATTTACCCACATACAAAAGTTCTAATGACATCGTAAAAATACAATGAATACAACATTTAGAGGGAGATGCAGCGATATAAAAAGGGAGATGTCCACTAAAAGTGGGTGTTTGGAAGTATCCCAGGCATCTCAAATTGTTGCAGCAATTATCTAAGGTATGAGATCAATTACCCTACACTTATTGCTTCTTCCTCATCTAATTTTTGGTAGAGACTAATATTGTAGCTGGGGTTTTTAAGTGAGAGACATACCACAGTGAATGAATGCACTAGTTAAATTTTATTCAAACAAACAAGCTGACACCTATGAGGAACAACAATATAAAACTATATTTAAACTTCTATTCCAAAATACAGTTGAAACTTATGATTTTAAAAATGGGGACAACAATAAAACACTAGGTTAAGCTACTACCCCACCCATACCTGTTGAATCCTATGAGTTTATAAAAAGAACAACTATAACATATTAAGTTTATGCTTTTTCTCCAACCAGGAAAGCTGAATGTTATGAGTTTTAGGAAGAACAACAATAAAATATTAAGTTTATTCTTTTTCTCTAACCAGGCAAGCTGAATATTATGAGTTTTAGGAAGAACAACAATAAAACCTATCCTCAAGCATGAGTATCCACTCCCAGTGGCTAGAAAATGATGCCCAAAATATCCAGACTTAGTCCAAATGCCTCCAAACTGAGGTTTATCTTGCTCACGCCTCCCTCCTTCCAAAATGATGAAAACAATTTCCCCAAAACGTCCATCAACTCCCTCTTTATCTTCAATGCCTCATCCTTCCTTCATGTCTCTTCCGTTTACTATTTTTTCCGTTTTACAAAGCGCTAAGGAGACAAGATTTATTACTGCCGAATTCACATTCAAGAGGGCCGACCAACAGTTGAATATTTTTTCCCGTAACATTTTCCTCTTGAAACTCTACGCCCTTCTTTATATTTCTTCCTCTTATTCCTTTGTTTTCACTTTGTGCGACCCTTTACATATCTCTGTTGTTTTTCTTTTCTTTCTTATTTTCTATTCTTTGATTCTTCTATGGGTTCCATTTATTTATTTAAATCTAACACATTTGATTTTTATATGTTTTAAAATGTATTCTACCATTTGCTTTTCTTTTCCTTTTTTATAAATTACTTTGATGGCTCGAATAATTTAAATAAATAGTATAGTAAATAATAATAATTATAGTAAATTATTTATTTATTTAATAACTTAACACTCAATATAATTAAAATGGGCAACTAATACTTATATTTTGATTTCCTAGTTACATATTTAAATTCATAATGACATTCTAAGGACTGGCAAGTGACGTTAACGATACCTATGGATTTGCAAATCCACAAATGAGACTGACTAGGTGTTGGATAAACATACCTATTACTACTTCAGACAACCTTAAGTTAAGCTAGAGTCTTGACAAGGATTTGGCATAACAATCATTTCTTTTTACGAATCCACAGAGTCCACTCCACCACGCACCCTATCACCTGCACACAAAATGTGGTTCCTCACAACATTCACAATTTAGTTAGTTCAAGTTAGATGAAAGATGGTCAAATATATCTGTATAGAAATTAAATGAAAAACATGACTAGATTTCATATGTATACATCACTATTAACTATTAAAAGTTAATTCACTTAAGAATACACACACCCATACACTTACACACACACACACAAAGTTAATATTAAATTTTAAGTCCCCACCCCTAGTCCAAATTGCATTGGGACTATGGGGCCTTAGGATGGGTTCATATAGGGATGTGACAGGTATCCATTCCATGACCAAATAGTGTTTTGGAATGATGATCTTAGGATTGAAGGTATGGAGGATAGGAAATTAGTGCTTCTTGATATTGTCCTAAATTTGCAAGTGATTATGAGGTTACAAAGTGTGAGAGTTATTAATTAAGTGATAATTAAAAATTACATTGGGTAAATAAAATGAACCAAAATGGTAATTTGGTGACATACTCAGAGCACTTGTAGAGTCTCAATATGAACACCATGATTCTTAGAAACATACCCTGATTGTTTATAAAGGCTCAATATGGATGCCATGGACATGTCATACTTTACAATATTGGGTGTTAGGGCTACTCTCATCTCATAAGGAGAACACATAATCTATCTGGTAGAGCCATAGAGCTACTATGATAACACTCCTTGCCTACTTTTAGGATCCTCATCCCTGTTGTTGTTGAATCTTTTATCCGATGATAGAATCGCCACTAGCAATGTTTGTTGTGTTCAGTTGAGAAATTATTTGTATACATGTTCATAGTTGTGTTGTTGTTGCAGTTTGGTTGTCATTGATGTCAAAAGTTCTATGAAGAGTGTTGTAGTCTAGTTGTTTGGTTGCCAGAGTCTTTACTTTAAGAAATGCTTTTCATTTCTTCGTTGATGATGTCTTGCTCCTGCAGTTTGGAAGATAGTTTTTTGTTGTGTCAAGGAATGTGTGATCCACACTTCAAATCATTTGAGTTATCAGAAAGGTTTTTTTGAGAGTGGCAGATTGAATACTGTGTTGAATCTATGAGGATGTTCTAAGAGGTGTAAAGGTTGGTTCTATATATCTCTGCATTTGAAGATATGGTTGTGCGGGTCAAAATTTAAGTTCATGGAGATGTGAAGGTATTATATCCAAATTTTCATGTCAATAATCCTTCCACGAAGAAAGTTAGAAGTGGCAAAGTACCAGAATGTGTTAGGGAAATGCAAAGTGGTGCAAAAGACTTGTTGGAATTCTCTACATTCCACCACACATGAAGTTCTAGTCAAGTAGTTTTGAGGACATATTAAGTGATGTCTAAAGTATTTTATATTGAAGTTTCAAGTGATTTGGTTCTTTGCAAGTTTAGTTTTCAAAGTGTTAGAGTGATATAGTTGGTTCTAAATGTTTAATCTTCATCAAAACAAGTGTTTGAATACTTATGCAAGAAGAAGGTTGTGAAGTTTAATTGTATGAGTTTGTGTGGACACTCCACATGTCTCATAGTGTCTAAGGAATGAAGTGCATGAAGATCCTTCTTGCTTCGAGTCCCGCACAAGTGTTTCAAGTTATTTTGTGAAGTTATTCTTTTTGCTAAGGCTAACTAAGGTATGTTGATGATGTGTGCCACTAGTTCAAGATTGAGCAAAACTTAAGGATTGATTTAAGATGTTGTATAGGTCATGCTGACTCATCTAGGAGAAACATAAATAATGTTTTATCATTCTTGTGTACCACCAATGGATGTGAAGGCTGACATGCTACATGTTACATGTTTTCTTGCTTATGGCCGACCTAATTTGTATTTGCAAAGCGTGCAAATGTTGTTTATAGATCAAAGATGTGAATATTTTTTTGGGACCAAGTTAGGCACGTGTTGGGATCTGCAAGGCATTTTCCTCTTCTTGGTGTTGTGTGTAGTATTTTGTGTCTTTCCCTCTACATTTTTCATGTTGTTTGTTCTATCCATGGCTAACTTATAGATGTAATATTTTTGTTGTTGTAGACTGACATGTGAAATGTAATCAATGTAATATCATGTATAAATTGTAAACCTTGATGATCTAGGGGTGACATGATGATTAGGTAAGTGACTGAAAGAGAAAGACTAGTTGTGGTAAATCTTGTTTGATTTCATTTTGATTATATCCTTGTGATAGAAGGCATATGAAGAAGTGTGCTTAATTGTTTGCTAGAGGTAGTGAGTCAAAGGAAATAACTTCTTAATTATTGAAAGCAGTAAGCTAGTAGGCAATTGAGAAGACATTTAGAGATTTTGCTAAGCAAAATTGCAATCATCAAAAGAGAGTGAGCTTAATTGTCAGTTTTAGACAGTGGAAGGACTATGATTCTATAATCATTCCTGAGTGTGTTTTTAGATCAAGGAGTTGTATCTTCCTTGGGTGTAATCCTAAAACTGTAATCAAGGAGTTATAGCTTCCTTGGGTTGTAGCCCTAAAACAAAGTTGTAAATATTGTTTATTTTGTGAGGCTAGATTAGGACAATAGCTCCTAGCAGCTTTTCCCATCGTGGTTTTTATCTTTTGGGGTTTTCCATGTATATCTGGTGTTGTGTTGTGCATTATCTTCATCATCTATGTTCTTGTTTTATGTGATAGAGTTTAAAGTATTTGTTTTTTCTGAAATTTTTGAAATTTGATAAAATATTGATTCACCCCCCTCTTAGTATTTTGGTGTGTTCAACAATTGGTATCAGAGCCAAGTTCCTTAGAAGAATTCTAACAACTTGAGGAAGATTTAGGATGGCACAAGAAGGGTCTCACAAGGCACCTAGGTTTGATGGAACAAATTTTTATTTTTGGCAATTCAGGATGGAAACCTATCTGACCTCTTTAGGGTTTGGTGTTTAGCAATTAGTCAAGGATGGTTATACTATTCTTGCTACTCCAGTTGATCCAAAAAAGATTAAGGCCTATGAGAGCAATGGAAAGGTTAAGAATGTTATCTTGAGTTGCTCTTAGACTTTGAACTTGTAAAACTAATGCACTACCAGTCAACAAAGGAGGTCTAGAAAAATCTTAGTGGCATCTATGAAGGATACATTAAAGTAAAACAAGCTAAGTTGTAGATCTATGAAGGCATAGTCAAGCTTGGAGATGACACTTAGTAAATATATATGGAAAAGATATAATAAGTATTGATGGAAAGCACAAGATAAAAGATATTATTTATGTTAAAGGTCTCAAAAACAATCTTCTTAGTGTGAGTCAGATGTGCAACAAAGGATACAATCTCATATTCAATGAAAGAGGATGTGAAATTAGAAAAGGAAAGTCTAGAAAATTGGTGGCTGAAGGTTTTAGGACCAATGGTGACATATACAATATAAAGGATGTCAATGGGAGAAGTTGTCTTCTAGGACAAACAATTGAATGTTAGCTTTGGCATAGGAGAATGGGACAAATTAATTTTGACAACCTTGTGAAAATCAGTTCATCACATGTAGAAAGAGATATGCTCAAGATAGTCAAGCCTGTAAGTACTTTATGCAAGGAATGCCAGTTTGGAAAGAAGACAAGGATAAGATTTAAGTCTAAAGAGTATTCTTCTTCTATACCAATGGAGTTGATTCATACTAATTTATGTGGACCTACCAAAACAAAGAGTATTCAAGGAGAAAGGTATTTCATGTTTTTTATTGATGTTTTCTCTAGGATGACATGGGTTACATTAATCTTAAAAGATAAATATGAAGATTTTGGTAGATTCAAGATTTTCAAATCAATGGTTGAGAATGAAGTGAATGCTAAAATCAATTGTTTGAGGTTTGATAGAGGAGGTGAGTTTACATCAAATGAGTTTAATGTTTTTTGTGAATAGCATAGAAAAAAGAGGCATCTATCTTTTGATAGAACTCCTCAGCAAAATGGGTAGTGGAAAGAAAGAATAGGAATGTTGAAGAGATGACAAGGACTATGTTGAAGGAAGAAAATCTGCCTAATGTTTATTGGAAAGAGGCAGTTCATACAACGATCTATATTCTCAAAAGAGGATTATTAAGGGTGAATAGTACTAAGACCCCATATGAGTTATGACATGGAAGACCAGTAACTGTCAGGTATTTTATAATCTTTGAAAGCAAATGTTACATTAGAAGAGATGAAGATGTTTTGGGAAGTTTGATTCAAGAGTTGGTGAAGGTATTTTTCTTGGATATTCAACTCAAAGTAACACATACAAGTGCTACAATAAAATACTAAGAAAGATAGCTGAAAGTATTAAAGTTAAGGTTGATGGAGATTTACATCAAAATATGCATGAAATTGAGGATTACGGGTCTGATGCACCTCCCTAATTAGAAGAAGAAGGAGAAATAGTAGAAAAGAATAATAAGACTCCTACCAAGTATGTTCAAAAGAATCATTCAAAAGATCAGATCATTGGAGTAAGAATGAAGGTGTATAGACTAGGAGAAGGCTTGCAATGACAAATGAACAAGTAATATTTTGTTTATTATCAAAGATAGAACCAAAAAAAATTGTTGATGCTAGGAAGGATGAAGAATAGATACAAGAAATGGAGGAAGAATTGAATCAAATTGAGAAGAATCAGACTTGGGAACTGGTCCCAAGGCCTATGGACAAGAATGTGATAGGAACAAAGTGGGTATTCATGAATAAGTTTAATGAAGATGGAGAAGTTGTAAGAAATAAAAAAAGACTGGCATGGAAAGGCTATTCATAAGTAGATGGAATTGATTTTGAGGAGACATTTGCTCTGGTAGCAAGAATGGAAGTGATCAAAATATTTCTTTCCTTTTTAGCCCACAAGGACTTCAAAGTATATTATCAGATGGATGCCAAATCAGCTTTATTGGATGGAGATTGGGAATAAGTCAACATAGAGCAGCCTGATGGATTTCGGTTATTAGAAGACCCAAACATGGTGTATAGACTCAAAAAGGTATTGTATGGTCTCAAACAAGCTCCTAGAGCTTGGTATGCAAGGTCAGAAAAGTACTCGTCTCAACAAGGTTTCAAGAAAGGTATCGTAGATAGTAATCGCTACTTCAAGATTGAGGATGAAAGAATTTTGATAGTTGTTGCTAATGTTGATGATATAATCTTTGGTGGAAATGATGAAATGTGCAAGAAATTTTCTAAAGAAATGGAGAAGGAATTTGAAATGTCTATGATAGGTGAGTTATCCTTCTTTCTTGGTCTTCAAATTTATCAAGTAGATGATGGTATCTTTATTTCTTAAAAAAAGTATGTCAAAGAGATGTTGAAGAAGTTTGGTATGGAAGATTGCAAACCTGTGAGTACTCCTATGGTAACTGGTTTTCATTTGAGCAAAGATGATGAGTCTCACTTGGCTAATTTGACTCTATATAGATCTATGATTGGAAGTGTGTTGTACTTAACTGCTTCAAGACCTGATATTATGCATGCAATATGTTTGGTTGCAAGAATTCAAGCTAATCCTAAAAAAACTCATGTGAAGTAAGTTAAGAGAATATTTATATATTTGAAGAGCACTCTAGAATATGGATTATGGTATCCAAAAGGTAATGAATTTGATCTGAGTGCATACACTGATGTTGATTGGGTTGGTTGTGTTGGTGATAGAAGGAGTACCAATGGTGGTGCTTTCTTCTTAGGAAACGGGTTGGTTTCATGGCATACTAAGAAGAAAGATGCAATATCTTTATCAATAGCAAAAATAGAGTATATTTTTGCAGCATCTTCTTGTACTCAAGTGTTGTGGATGAAGCAAACATTGAAGGATATCAAGATAAAGTATGATGAGCCCATTCTTATTTTATGTGATAATACAAGTGATATCAATATTTCAAAGAATCCAATGATGCATTCTAAAACCAAGCACATATCAATCAGGTATCACTTTTTAAGAGAGAAGGTTGTAGATAAAGAAGTGCAGTTGGAGTATGTATCTACAAAGGATCAAGTTGTAAACATTTTCACAAAGGAACTTGCAACAGATGCATTTGAATATCTTAGACAGAAGTTAGGGGTAATTTCCCCTCCTTTCTTTGTGCATAGTTGGTGCATCTGTCTAGGGGGAGTAATTCAGGTCATATCTTTATTCTTGGACTGATGGGGGCTACCTCTCAAGGGGAGCAGGTAGTGATTGTTTTTGACAGGGGGAGACTGTATGTTGTTTGAAGAGGGAGAGAAAAATTTGTTTTCCCTCTACCCTTGATGGCAAAGGGGGAGAGATTGTGCACCAAAATGGGAGAGTCTTTTTGTTTTTCCATCAATGACAAAGGGGGAGATTGTTGCAGTTTGGTTGTTTGGTTGCCAGAGTCTCTGACAAATTCTCTGCATTTCTTTTTTGATGATGTATTTCTCCTGCGGTTTGGAGGATAGATTTTTTTTGTGTCAAGGCATGTGTGATCCACATTTCAAATCATTTGAGTTATCAAGAAGGTGTTTTGGAGAGTGAAAAATTGAAGAATATGTTGACTCTACGAGTATGTTCTCAGAGGTGTAAAGGTTGGCTCTGCATATCTCCACATTTGAAGATATGGTTGTGTGGGTTTGAAGTTAAGATCATGGAGATGTGAAGGTGTTATATCCAAAATTTTGTGTCAAAAATTCTTCCATGGAGAAAGTTAGAAGTGACAGAGTACCAAATTGTGTTAGGGAAATGCAAAGTGGTTCAAAAGACTTGTTGGAATGCTCTGCATTCCATTGCATGTGAAGTTATAATCAAGAAATTTTGAGGACACACTCATCGATGTCTAAAGTATGTTATATTGAAGTTTCAAGTGATCTGGTGCTCCACAAGTTCAATTTTCAAAGTGTTAGAGTGATACAGTCGGTTCTAGATGCTTAATCTTCATCAGAACAAGTGTTTGAATACTTGTGCCAGTAGAAGGTTGTGAATTTTAGTTGTATGAGTTTGTGTGGAAACTCCACATGTCTCATATTTTCTAAGGTATGAAGTGCATTAAGATCCTTCTTGATTCCAATACCATACCGCACAAGTGTTTCAAGTCATTTTGTGAAGTTATGCTTTTTGTTGAGGCCGACTAAGGTAGTTGATAATGTGTGCCACTAGTTCAAGATTGATCGGAGCTTAAGGAGTGATTGAAGGTGTTGTATGGGTCAAATCTACTGATCTAGGAGAAACACAAATATTTTTTTATCATTCTTGTGTATCGCCAATGGATGTGAAGGATGACATGCTACATATTACATGTTTTCTTGTTTATGGCCAACCTAATTTGTATTTGCAAAGTGTGTGGATGATGTTTATAGAAGATCAAATATGTGAATACTTTTTTGGGATCAGGTTAAGCACGTGTTGGGATCTACAAGGCATTTTCCTCTTCTTGGTGTTGTGTGTAGTATTTTAGGTCTTTCCCTCTACACTTTTCATGTTGTTTGTTCTATCCATGGCCGGCTTACAGATGTAATATTTTTGTTGTTGTAGGCCAACATGTGAAATTTAATCAATGCAATATCATGTATAAATTGTAAACCTAGTTGATCTAGGGGATGACATGATGATTAGGTAAGTGACTAAAAGAGAAAGAGCATATGTGATAGATCTTGTCTGATTTCATTTTGATCATTATCCCTATGACAGAAGGCATGTGAAGAAGTGTGCTTAATTTTTGTTGGAGGTAGTGAGCCGAAGGTAATAGCTTCTTAATTGTTGAAAGTAGTGAGCTAGTAGGCAATTGAGAAGATAATTGGAGAGTTTACTAAGCAAAATTGCAATCACCAAAAGAGAGTGAGCTTAATTATTAGTTTTAGATAGTGGAAGGACTATCATTTTGTAATCATTCCCGAGTGTGTGCTCAGATTAGGAAGTTGTAGCTTCCTTGGGTGTAACCCTAAAAATGTAATCAAGGAGTTGTAGCTTCCTTGGGTTGTAGCAATAAAACAAAGTTGCAAATTTTGTTCATTTTGTGAGGCTGGATTAGGGTAGTAGCTCCTAGCAACTTTTCTCATCATGGTTTTTACCTTATCAATTTTTCCACGTATATTTGGTGTTGTGTTGTGTATTGTCTTCATCATTCATGTTCTTGTTTATGTGGTATAGTTTAAAGTATTTGTTTGTTCTGGAGGTTTTGAGATTTGATAAAATATCAATTCACCCCCCCTCTCAATATTCCAGTGTGTTTAATAGTTGGATGCTTAATTATGGACCTATGTATGTTGTGTGATTTAGTTTGTCTTGTATGGCTATATGTTGGTGATGTTTTGACTTTGGGCATGCTTATACAATGAGTGGCGGATCACGATTTTTGGTATCTTATGCTATGATGGTTTATCATATTGTTTATCATGAGTATGCTATGTTGGTTATTCATGTTTCTTGAAAAGTGTGTGACCTATACTCCCTTTTTTGGTGTGAGTATTTTTGTTGTTCCATGTGACTATCTCCTAGCATAATGGGATGGACCTATAAGTACCACATGGTTGGGTGGTACTCAACCACTATTGAGAACTAGTAGATCTATTGGAGTGGCTCAAGATCATGTGCAAGTTGGAAAAGGTTCCATTTCCCAATTATTGTTTCATTTGTAACAAATTTATAAAATGTATAATTTAGGATGTTTGATTCCTCATATGTGAATGTAAATTATTTTGATATCTCCTAATTGGAAATATTGTAAAATAGCCACAAAAGTGGTGATGATGTGCTTATTGCTTTTACTATGTTTCACATTGGTGTAAAAAATGCACACCATTTTATATACTTTTCAACATTATTGCTAAGTTGATAAAATGAGATTGGTACACATTTTTATTTGGGCTTAAAATGAATGCAATGTGATAAAATATTTAATTGTGGTATCATTAGAAAAATGTTAGTTTCATCTTCCTAAGCTTGGGTTGTAGGTTAAGACCCACCATGAGGTGATGTTGTTTTTATTCCCCTCATGGTAGGATGGAAATTGAACATCATGGAGAACATTTCCCTTCATCACCCAGTGTCCTTGGACTCATCTTGCAGTCCATGATTGACCTGCCAATTCTCAGGAACAATTTTGTCCAGTTGGTTATGTTCTGGAGATTAGGTGTGAGTATTAATTGTGGTCTCACAATTATTTGTGGTTGTTTTAGATGTTGTTTATGTTGTAACATTTTTAAATGTTGAAGAGAATCTCCCAAAAATTGAGATCAAGAAAGCATCCAAAAAAATAGTAGAATTTCTATCTTTCCAAATGTTGAAGAGAATCTCCACCTTAAAAGCATACCAAATTTGATTATGTCTAGAAGGGATTCTAGTAAAATCCCCTAATAACACCACATTCCAAGAAAGAGGCTCATATTAAAAAATCTTGAAGAAATCATGAATCCATGTCTAGGTAGCTTAAGCTCTAGGAAAAAACTAGAAAATATGCTTGAAATATTCTAGATGACTATAAAAAGGACATTGAATATTTGGAATCACCAAGTGGGTTAACCTAAACCAATAGGTAGACCTTGGAAAATAATACACTAGGAAAAAATAAATTATCTTTGTGTTGGTTACAAAATAGGTGTTTTACCTATCTAGCTCATATTTACATATTAAGTTTGTAAGAAAATTACAGTGCAAAATAAGCAGAGAAAAACAATAAGCACAAATTTAACACAGTATTTACATGGAAAACCTAGTAAAATAAGAAATTCGAGTTGCAGAGTCCTTGTCAAACAAAAATTTCTAAAAATAGACAGTGTGACTCATGCAACTACATGTCAAACATTTGTCAAAACTACCAAAAATAGAGAGTCCCAAAAAAAATCCAGCTTCATCAAAAATTCCTTCGGCATCCAAGGGGGCTATGATAGCCCCACTAGGACCCCCCATCATTTTAACCTTCAGTTGTATAGTAGGGCTCCGGCCACACTAGGAACATACTTGAAGCACTAGTTATATATCAATGATGACTATTTGTCACTATTGGAATAACAATAAAATTGAATTCATATTCCAACAAAGTCCACTTAGGTCCCAGAAGAGAATCTTTCTAGATAATGTTAGTTGTCACTAGATCTTTTGGAATTTAATGCTTGTGTCCTAAGACATTTAATATTTGTTGAGGTAGTTGTCTCATTGTAAAGGATTATAAGACACATGTCAAGATCTTATCTAATCCTATCTCACAATTTGCATTTATAAGCAAGGCATCACATGTACATCAGATATTCAATTTGGAAATCTTGCATCCATAATCATAGCATGATATTTTATCATTTCTCTCTTGTAGAATTTATTTTTGTCACGCAGGTGATCCTAGGGTGTTGAGGAGTTTACTATTAACTCCTACATGGTATCAAAGCTTCAATGTTGTAGAATTCTTCCCAAATCTAAGGGACTTATCTTGGCTTGAAACTTTTGTTGGGTGTAAGTGAGAGTTTCAAGGACCTCACAGTTGTATCCAAGGTGTTAGAGAAAGTCAGGTTTTCCTTTTGTTTCATCAAATTTTATAATGTTTTGACTTATCTACAAGGGTTTCAAGTTGAGGGTTACAATTGCCAGATCTTGAAGGTGGCCAAATTTGACCCTTCCATTGCATTTGGAAGGCCCAAAAACCTAAATATCCACTTTCAAATCATAAAAATTGAACACTTTTATCTTGGGGCATCAAACGTTTTTTTTTATAAAAGGCATCATTTTCTTACCGTAAGGATCTGTACAGTCCATATGTAGGCGTGGCAGATCTGTAGCTTCATTAGAGAATCTTTTGATCAACATATTCCCCTATCACATAGTATATTCCTTGATCGCCTATTGCATCATCATCGCCATACTGGTACAAATCATTTTTTAATAATTTGGAGATTTTTATTATTTAAAAATTGTTTTAAACCTTCTGAATTCAATTTTGTAAGACGGAAAAAATATCCCTCTACATTTTCACTCATAATTTGGGAGTTATTAACATTAAATTGGACCTAATGTTACCTTGATCTAGTGTTGTAATGTGTTTTCCACATTCACATTGGATTTAGGGTCTTTTAAAGCTAAATAAACCTAATTTTCCCTTAATTTAATGTTGTAAAGTGTATTTATTTATACCTTCACATTGAGTTTTGGGCCCTCTTGCATTTATGACCTTCATATCATCATTAATAGGCCCCTAAGACCTTATATTATGCATCTTGAGGCATATTTAATTGAAATCTCGACATAGACATCAAATACACTTAATTTTCCAACTCCCCGACATTTCCTCCACCTAAAAAGGCCTGATGGGACCCATACACCACCTTGGGTGTATGAGTCCCACCCAGATGGGACCTATATGCCACAAGTGGCATATGTGTCCCATTTGGCCCCCTTTTAGGGTTTTGAGCAGGAAATCAAGATTTTAAATTCAAATTTCATGAATGTCGGCTTATGGGATCTAATAAACGGTAAGTTGGATGGATTTCCTATATAAACAAGGTCTCAAATCATTATTTCACTAAGCCTTCATGATATCAACATAAGATATCAAGAGTTAAGCATTCCAAGACTTTACAAGAGCATTTCTAAGGCACTCAAAGGAAAAATTCTTCATCATTTTTTACAACAATTCAAGATCCATTATCATGTCAAGATCATTAAGCATCAATCATGTTGTTGAGATAGTGTTGTTATGTAGCATTGAAGATCCATTTACAAGCATTGTTTCACATCAAAGTTCAAAATCAAGATCTACATTCTACATGGCCACTTCATTTTAGATTGTCGATTTATATTTCAAGATATCATTCAAGGCATTATTGTTCATGTTTCATGTTCACATTTCATTGTTTCATCACAAGGTTTAATTACCTAAACGGGGTTTGACCAAGGAAAACCCCTATTTCCTAACAATCAACAAGTTTTTCTCTCTCTACATGTGTGATTGTAGATCTAGGTGTTTTAAGGCTTGAAAATCCTTTGAAGATTAGGTTGCAAGGTTGAAGAAAGTCATAAAGTTGTCTCAAGGTTTTCTTCTTCATAGAAAGTCACCTATAGGTTACAAATCAAAGTTTCAAACCTGAAAACAAATTGTAGAAGGAAGAGAAAAGATTGGAGACCTAATTAAGATCTTAACCATCCAAAAAAGCAAAGTGGTACTGATACACCACTTGTGGCATATGAGTCTCAGTATAGCATATTTTCCAGATTTCAAGAGATTCAGACTCACCACTGTCAGATTCTTGTTTCCACCCAAAAACCCTAGTCTAGGACTAAATCGCCTAGACTGGCATATGAGTCCTAGTGGGCATCAAACAATAATTTTTTAGGGTTTTGGAGCTTTTTTTGACCTCATCACTCTTCCAGGTGCACCTCTGTTCATTTCCAATTTGTTATTCTACATTTCAATTTCATTTCCTAGGTCATTTAGTTAGTTTTTGTATAGTAATTTGCATGTCATTTACACTTCTTATCTTTCCAAGCCCTAGCTTGGCGGTGAACCCTCCTTTAGTCCATAACCACACCCTAGGCTACCTTATTACAAGATCTCTTTCCCCTTGCTACATTTGGATTGAGATCTCTAAGGTTTCCTTGAGTGTAACAAGTGTGAAATAGGAACCCTACCCTTGTTCTTCATTCCTCAAAGGTGGCGACACCCTATTTATATTGTTACATTTTGGTGAACCCAATGTGAACACCCCTTTTTTGATTTGGAGTTCATCATATTCCTAGATCTAGCTTTCATTAACTTTGCATCTAGGGTTTCTAATTCTTGCATTAGTGAAAGTGCATATAGGTTGCATTTTTTCATCTTGCATCATTGAATTTCATCTAAAATTTGCATTTGCACTTAGTGTAGACATCATCCTAACTGGAAAACATAACATTCACACAAAATTTTCTAAAAACAGTGCAAAAACCCTAATCTGGGACTCATACGCCCCTCTAGCAATTTAGTCCTAGTACAAGTGGTTTTGCATGGCTTCTAGGTATTTTGTTGTGACTATTTATCAGCATTCAAGCCCCTGAAAAACCTTGACTGAGACTTATACACCCCTCTAGGCGAATCAGTCCCAAATTAGCCCTAAAACTGCATTTTACAACATTGAAAACCTTGTTTTTGCACTTCTATTTGTTGTCATTAGTTATATGTTTCAATCAGCTGACTTTTTGTTACATGCATTTCATTAGATCTATCTTAATTCATCTCATTTCATGCATGGATTAATTTCAAATTGGCATTTACAACATTTCATAGTCAACTATCATGTTCAAAGTTTAAAAATTGTATTATCCTTTTTCATATCATTGTTGCATTTCAAGTTTGTAGAAAAATCATTACATCATGTTTTCATTGCAAAAATTTCTAGTTATCATACTTCATGTTCTATTTTCAGATCTTGTTGAGTGTTGTAAGAAATTTGTGTTAAGTGCATATGAATATGAGGTCCTTTCCCCTCTCTTTTTGTTTGCCATTGATCCCTCACCTAGTATCCCTTCTATGAGTGAAGTTAGTCTAGTGAAAGAGAATACAACCTTGGGTAATCATAACAATCATATTCATTCTTCTCCTAATATCTCTCCTAGTTGCGAAGAAGATATTTTGGTGTTAGAAGAACTAATCGATGATAGTTTTGATAACCCTAGTTGTTTCTCTCCTCTTACCTCTCCTATTAGGGAAGACATTTCTAAACAAGAGGACATAACCATAGGTAATCATAAAGATGACATGACACAACAAGAGACCATTGAAACCTACCTTCATAACACTTCAACTAGTATATATTCATCTCCCAATATCTTCCCCTCTTGTGATAATGTTATAAATGACGAGGATATGTTAGTGTTAGATAATCAAAACTTTAAGATCTATGACAACCCTCTTTATGTTTCTTCCCCCTAACTATCCTATTTTAGAAGATACAAGGGGACAAAGGAATGAAATTATGGATAATCATGGCAATCACATTTTTTCTCCTAATATCTCTCCTAGTTGTGAAGATACTTTGATGTTAGAAAATGCAATCAATGAAAGCCATGAGAATCTTAGTTTCCCCTTTTCCCCTAGGAAAAACCTTATTGAACAAGAAAATTCAACCATTGATAACTCCCTTACTCGCGATGAGATCATTTTAGAGGAACCAACCTTTGAATGTCACGAACAACTAATTTGTAGTTCTCCTAAAAAATATCCTCCTAGGGAGGATATCATGGTGCAAGAAAATGTGAACATTGACACAGGTTTTTTAAATGCTAGTAATGAGGCTTCCATAGATGAAGATGATGAAGTGACATTAGACTCCTCTTCACTAAGAGATCATGCAAATAAAGAAAATTTTGTTGAAGTTATGATGACAAAAATTGGATCTCCTTTATTTAGTGAGCCTCCTAAGTCACCTCCCATTAGTGAACCACATAAGAAAATAAGATATTTCTTGAAATCTAAAATGCAATCAATAGTAACAATATTTTGCAGTAACTGACTTATAACACAGTTTCTCAAACATGTATAAAATCACAAACCACTCCCGCTTCATTATCATTGCCTTAACATATTTTTCCTAGTGCTCCTTGTTCACCTTTACATATCATAGTTGAAGACCTTAAAAATACTCCCACTAATATATCCATATGGCAACTTGTTCAACTATCACATCTACATACAATTGGTTATTTCAAGAAATATTACAAATAAAGAAGGAGATTCAATCTTACATGAAATTGAATAGTGCGACACCCTCCTTTGATCATATGCATGTCACATAGTTGAAAATCACATTCCCTAAAAATGAATTACCCTCACTTGAGATTCAAAACCAAAATGAAGCCTTGATGATAAAGGTGATCATTAATGAAAATACGGTTAAGTGCACTCTCATAGACAATGGAGCAGGTCTTAATGTTTGCAACATTGACCTCCTAGATAAAATTGGTGTGGACAAGAGGCTCATTCAAATTAATGATGTTAATATTTATGGCTTTGACAATGTTAATAGGCAACCACTAGGAATGATCACATTACCTATTGAGGTCGAACCTGCAGTGTTGCCTACCCCTATCCATATCATGCCAGGACCTCTTACAACCAACCTTCTCCTAGAGAGACCATGGATTCGTGCTATGAAAGGAGTCCCATCTACTCTTCACTGTGTGATGAAATTTGAATACAACAACAAGATATACATGGTTGAAGTAGATGAATGAAGCTATAAATCATATGATCATAACATTCCAAAATCAAAAGTTGAACCTATACAAGTTGGTGTCAATCCCAATTCACCTACAACAAAACTCTTTAGTGATAATTGGGGGTCATTATATTTTGTGCCTCGTTTCAATAAAGAATCCAAAATCTCACCCTCAAATTCCAAAGAGTCATATACAAACAATTCATTTTCAGACACAGTTTTTAGTGACGATTGGGGTTCATTAGATTTTACACCCTCCTTTATGGGAGAGTACAAAATACCACAATCTAAACCAAAACAACCTTGTGTTTCATTCACACAACTTGGCTCTACATCAACAACATTACCCCATGATGGTGATGGGGGCTATTTAACCCCCATCCCTCATGAGAGGATGAACTTTAAGAAACCTAAAAAGGATTTGTGTTCTCATGAAGAAGCCAATCCTTCTCAGAAGCATAAACCCCCTTCATCTAAATTGAAAGATTGTTATGGTCGTGATGACAACCTCCCTCCTAAACATGGATACAATGAACACACGAAGCAAACTAATATACCATACTCTTTCAATAAAGATCTAGGTTTACCACCTTTATCTCCATTGTCATCTAAGGCCTTATCATTTAGTGTGTGTATGACATCTTGTGCAAATAAAGGAACATCCTCTACTATTGATCAAGAAGGTATCTTGTTGAGACTCCTCTAAGATCATCTGATATCTCTCCCTCCAAGAACATGAAAGAATTTTTACTACAAGAATTCATTTTGTGCATATCATAGAGTTCATGGTCATTCTACTAATGAATGTAAGGCTTTAAGTAACAAAATTTAACATCTTAAGGAGTGTGGTGCTCTTCCTTATGTTAGGGAACCTAATTCCTCTAATTGTTATTGATTTTCACTCTAGCATGTTTCTTATCAATCATCTTGGCTCATCCTTGTCTTGCACTAAGTGGGGGAAGGGGTTAGGTACCTTTTCCTTGTATGTCACTTGTTGTTGTCTCTTTTAGCTAGTTGACCACCTTTCATGTATATATAAGAGCAAGCTTGGGATGTGGATAACATGCCTTAAGTTGGCTCGCATGTGACATACTGAGTTTTGGGGGAAACCCCTTATCCATGACATAGCTTCATTTGGAAACATATGACTTGGCATAGGGATTTCCGAGTAAGCTCATGTTTTCTTCTACTTTAAAGAAATTTCTCACAACAATGGTGTTAGCAACCGCTCTAAAGTGGTGGCATACATCGACACTCATGTTTCACTATGCAACTTTCTTTATTCTTATGATGCATCCTTTTCTTGGTGGTGTCATTGGGATTGATATCTTTTGAGAGCATGATATTTCTTTGACTTTTCCTCTCTTGGAGACATTAGGTATGATCTTCCCTAAGAAGAGACCTTACATGAACTAAGAAAAATCCATTTGAACGTACCTTATAGTATTTTGCATTTATAATATCTGTTATATGGCCACCTTGCATAAAACACTTTGCTTTCCTATGGAGCCATCTTGTTTGTTCATGAGTTTCAAGCATACGAAGCTTTGCTTACCTCATGAAGCTCGAAGTTCATTGGTGTATGGCGCCTTATCAAACTTAGCAAGAGGTATAGCTTTGGTATGGTTGTATGTATGGGAATCGAACTTAGGCGTGACTTTCCCATAGCCACTTGCTTGTCTGTGCGAGCGCATACTGACTGTGTGCGTATGTATTTATGGGGGCTCACCTAGTGGACAGCTTGAGGTTTCACTAGCCCTTGTGAGTGTGCATTTGGTTTGCATAGTGGACATTGTGTTCCACTTGTAAGCCACCCTTTTTGAATACTCACCCAGTGGACAACCTAAAGTTTCGTTGCCTTAGAGTGAGCTTGTATCTTTGGAAAAATAGCTTAGATTTGATCCATAACGTGTAGGATAGATGTTCGAAGCTTGATCCACCTATTTCTATTTTTTCTTGTTTTTTTTTCTTTCTTTTAGTTATTGGCATTGCATATTTATGTATCTTTTTTTACTGTTGCATATCATACACCTTGTGTGTGTCCTGTTGTGCTTATGGCAGTTTGAAATAGGATCTTGGATCCTGGGGGGGCTTGACTACCTCTTGTGATCCTTGTTATCCTATACCATCTGCATCGATACACTTGGACCCCTCTTGAATGTCTACTTTAGTGTGAGTTTGAAGCAAGTTCCTCCTCTCACTAAAGTGGGGGCTAAATGTAATGACAAAAAATGTATCCCTCTACATTTTCGCACTTAATTTTGGAATGATTAACATTAAAGTGGCCCCAATTTTTCCTTGACCTAGTTTTGTAATGTGTTTTCCACATTCACATTGGATTTAGGGTCCTTTTAATCGAAATAAACCTAATTTTTCCTGAATTTAATGTTGTAAAGTGTATTTATTTACACCTTCACATTGAGTTTTGGCCCCTCTTGCATTTATGACCTTCATATCATCATTAATATGTCCCTAATACCTTATATTATGCATCACGAGGCATATTTCAATTGAAATCTTGACATAGACATCAAATACACTTAATTTTCTAACTCCTTGACATTTCCTCCACCTAAAAAGGCCTGGTGGGACCCATACGCCACCTTGATCGAATGAGTCCCACCTAGATGGGACCTATATGCCACAAGTGGCATATAAGTCCCACCCAAATGGGACATATATGCCACAAGTGGCATATGAGTCCCATTTGGCCCCCTTTCAGGCTTTTGAGCAGAAAATCAGGGTTTTAAGTTCAAATTACATGAATGTCGGCTTATGGGATCTAATAAATGGTAGTTGGATGGATTTCCTATATAAACAAGGTCTCAAATCATTATTTCACTAAGCCTTCATGATATCAACACAAGCTATCAAGAGTTAAGCATTCCAAGACTTTACAAGAGCATCAAGAGAGTTTACAAGAGCATTTCTAAGGAATTCAAGGGAAAAATTCTTCATCATTTGTTGCAGCAATTCAAGATCCATTATCATGTCAAGATCATTAAGCATCAAGCATGTTGTTGATCTAGTGTTGTGATGTCGCATTGAAGATCCATTTACAAGCATTGTTTCACATCAAAGTTCAAGATCAGGATCTACATTCTACATGGCCACTCCATGTTAGATTGTCAATTTACATTTCAAGATATCATTCAAGGTATCATTGTTCATGTTTCATATTTCATCTTTCATGTTCATATTTCATTGTTTCATCACAAGGTTTAACTACCTAAACAAGGTTTGACCAAGGCAAACCCCTATTTCCTAACAATCAACAAGTTTTTCTCTCTCTACATGTGTGATTGCAGATCCAAGTGTTTTAAGGCTTGAAGATCCTTTGAAGACTAGGTTGCAAGATTGAAGAAAGTCATCAAGTTGCCACAAGGTTTTCTTCTTCATAGAAAGTAACCTATAGGTTCCAAATCAGATTTTCATAACCGGAAACAAAGTGTAGAAGGAAGAGCAGAGATCAGAAACCTTATTCATATCTTAACCCTTCAAAAAAGTAGAGTGGGATTGATACGCTACTTGTGGCGTATGAGTCCTAGTTTAGCATATTTCCTAGATTTCAATAGATTCAGACTCACCACTGTCAGATTCTTGTTTCTACCCAAAAACCCTAGTCTGGGACTAAATCGCCTAGACTGGCGTATGAGTCCCAGTGGGCATCAAACAAAATTTTTTTCAAGGTTTTGGAGCTTTTTTTGACCTCATCACTCTTCCAAGTGCACCTTTGTTCATTTCCATTTTGTTATTCTACATTTCAATTTCATTTCCTAGGTCATTTAGTTAGGTTTTGCATGTCATTTACACTTCTTATCTTTCCAAGCCCTAGCTTGGTGGTGAACCCTCCTTTAGTCTGTAATCACACCCTAGGTTACCTTATTGCAAGATCTCTTTCCCCCTTGCTATATTTAGATTAAGATCTCTAAGTTTTCCTTGAGTGTAACAAGTGTGAAATAGGAACCCTACCCTTATGCTTCATTCCTCAAAGGTGGGGGCACCCTATTTTAGTTGTTACAAATTTTATGGTTTCATTGTTGGATTGGTGCCTAATCACGGGATTTGAAGGAACATTATCATATTAACCATGGGGGGAGGGGGATCTGCCTTGGGCGGCACAACCTCTAGCCCACTGCCCCCTAGGAGCTCCACCCCAGTATTGTCATTGTTGTTGGGGGTGACACTTTATATTTTTTTAAACTCGGTGCTAACTACCAATAATATGGGCGACTGGGAGTTTAATGCCCAAGGGTCCAAATTTTTCCCTTTAATGCCTGAATTGAGCATTTTTTTTTTCAAAATACCATAACTTGCAATCTAGGAGGTATTTTTTCAAAAATGACATATCACTGAAAAGTTGGCTTCATGAATTTCACAGTGGTGTAGGTTATTTTCCAAAAAAAATAACTGTTTGATGGCATTTATTGTTGATTAAATTTAGATCTTCATTTTTTGCTCCAAATATCATAACTTCTTGCCATGATCTTCGATTTTCACGATTCTTGTGCCATCAAAAAGTTATTGAAGAGATCTATCATGCCATCCATGAAATTTTTTCTAGTTCAACCCCAAGTATCTTTTATTCATATTTGTGTGTATTCACATTTTGGTTAATCACTTGGGAATATTGTCACTTAGGAAGGTGCATTTGTTTTTTAATCTTTGCACTTCATTTCAGTTATAGAAAGATGTTCTATATCCTGTTGCTTCATTCATATTCCAATATTTCTCCATATCGAGAGTTTCCCAATGTTCCTTGGCATCAGGATTGTTTTTGCTTTATCATGATTCCAAATTTTCTCCACAATCGAGAGTTTCTAATGTTTCTAGCATCAGAATTATCTTCCCTTTGTTGATTTGATTAAGGTTTCACTGTTACTCCACTAGAGTGCTTCCAATGTTTCTTTGCAATAGTTTATCTCATCAGGGGGTTGAATGGTCTCTCTTCATCTCTCTTATGGGGGGGTCATTTTCATTGCATGGGGTTTTGTTCTCTCATTCTACGTGGAGAGCATTATTGTATCTTTTCTCTCTTTTGGGAGGAGTTTTGTCCCACTAGATTTTCTCCTTTTCTCCATTTGTGAGAGATTACATTTGCATATGTATATGGGTACCTAACATGGCCTTGTATTTGGAACCCATCCTTCCATCTTTGCATAATAATACTCCCTAAGTTGTACTTAAGGGGGAGTGTTGGTGTAAATAGACCTGTTTTACCTATCTAGGTCCTATTTGCATGTGAAGTGCACTTAGGTCCTAGGAGAGAGTATTTCTAGATAGTGTCATTTTTCACTAGATCTTTTGGTATTTAATGCTTGTGTCCTAAGTCATTTAATATTTGTTGACCTGTAGTTGTCTCTGTTGAAAATTGAGGTGTTTATGTAGCTTAATACTTTGTAAAACTTTATGATTTCTGATCTAAATATGTATTCTTTGTTATAGATTCTTTGTGGGTGATTATCTGATTAATTCATTTTATCATTTGTATAATGAAGACAGAAGGTTGTAGAATAATTAGATAGGATATTAGAAGATACACAACATATACCGTGGAGAAACCCTTTCGGAAAAAAACTCCACCAAGAATCAATGTATTATTTAATCTCTGAAGTAGATTACAATAACTCCAATTCTTGCTTGAGAATGCTTCTTTTTCCTTCACCAAAACTTCTTCACAACCTGCAATAAAACTGATAATAACTCTCTTCAACTTGCTTAAGATAAATAGGCAATAAACAACTTTGTAAACTGCAAAAGAGTCACAATTACAAAGCTCAATCCCTATCTCACAAAAGGTACTCCTATCTCTTGCAAGTAGAGTTATGTCGTGAAGAACAATGCCAAAACATGTTCTTCATCCATTTGGGCGTCCCAAACTAAAGTCAGAACTGAACCTTGATTTTGTAGATATCTTCAAGACTTATCCTCAAAGTAGGCGCCCAAGAATGGGCCCACTTAACTCAGCCTTCTGAAATATCTTAGCATGCAAAGGAGTTAATTCCAAGAAGCCAACTTGGGAGCCCAAGGTGGGTCCAAGTCATTCTCTGTTAACTAAAACATTTCTCTCCACCATTCATGCAAGAATGGTCATCCCCTGTTAACTAAAGGTAGTCACCTATTATCTATCATGCAACTCAATTCATTAGTCATGCATTCCAAGTTAACTGAAGTCAACTAGCATTCAACTAAAACTAACTGAAGATAATTGAACCATAACAGAATTGAACTAAACTAAACTAAACTAAACTGATTCTGAACTAAACTAAACTAAACTAAACTGATCTGATTTGAACTGAACTGAACTGAACTTCATGCATGTAAACATCAATCCCTAACTCCTAAGATCTTTGCATGCATTCATAAGTGTTATCTTTTACTCTAAATAGTTAACTTAACTCAAGGTGAGTGTCACCTTCCATGTGGGTGCCCCATGTGCCCCTATTATTTAGGAACTCATATTGGACACCCTCACATGCTTCTAACATTTAGAATTAATTACAAATTTCAATTAACATGATTATTTCATTCAATATTAATCTCTTTCTAATCCTAGTGTTTGAGAACACTTTCCAAGGACTTAGGAGATACATGAAATAAATAATGTTTAGGATTGCAATAAATGGCATCCTATTTCCAACATTCTCCCACTTGACATTATACATTGCAATTATTCTAAATAAGGAATCATTATTAGAAATCAAGTACAAGACTCAAGGCCAATGGCCTTCCTGCGCCAACTAATCAATCCATGCCAACTTCAAATACAACCTGCATAATCATGAAGCTCCAAGCAAATGATTAAAACCAAGAGAACTTATCTGTAGGAACTGGTTTCATAAGATAATCTATAACATTAATTAAAGTGTCAACTTTCTCAATTAATACCTTCCCACTCTCAACCATTTCTCGCACAAAGTGATACTTAACATCAACATGCTTAGTACGAGCATGATACATAGGATTTTTGGCTAAATACATAGCACTCTGACTATCACATTCAAGTTTAACTTACTTACAATAAAAACCAATGCCTTTCCCAAGTCTCTGTAACTAAACTGCCTCTTTGGAGGCATGTTAAACCACCAAGTGTGTTGAACTCATGTTCAACCAAGGTGTAGGCTTATCGATCTTTAATGTTGAAAATAGCTTTTCTTACAAGAAACCATTCCAACATATCTCTTACCATAAGAGAACTTAAGCCTCACCTATTTCTCCAAGTATCCATGAGGACCTGTAACCAACCAATCCATGCCAAACTCCAAATGCAACATAGCACTATCATGAAGTAATCAATAAAATGATTAATGTACCCAATACATAAAAGAACTACACAAGATCAATGTCAAAGCTCCAATCTTGAACATAAACATGGCATCCATGATCTAACCATCTCCTCCTAGGAGATCACATGCATCATAACATATATACATCCTGGTCTCAAGAGAACATGTAATATGCCAAACTCTAAACTAGTATCAAGAGTATAACATGACATCATAACAAATACACTCTAAACCAAGAAACCATATCTCCAATCACATGGAGATAACCTTACCAACGATGCATCCATGTCATTGCCAACAACTCCCATTGAACCGTGGTACCGAGTCAGACATGGCATCGTGACTACCATCCTCTCTATGAAGATCACTCTGAAACATGAAGCAAAGAGTTATCACAAACAATAATAGTTGAAATAACCAATGCATCATTACTATCATCCGACGATTCCTCTATAGAAGAATCATAACTCACTTTCTTGTTCTTACAATCCTTCTCCACATGTCCCAGTTTCCCACAGTTCCAACACTTTACCTTACTCCGTCCTTCTGACTTACCCTTCCCTTCCTTGTCTCCCTTAGGTTCCTTTTTCTCGGGCCTACCTTTTACAAACAAGGCATCTTGGATTTTTTTTTGACTTCCCCCTCATCTCCTCTAATAGGAGAGTAGGAATTATATTGTCCATCTTCATATTTGCACCACTACCACTGATAGCAACAATTAGATTTTCCCAAGACTCTAGTAAAGAACAAAGTAACAAAATGCATTTATCTTCATCTTCTAGCTTTACGTCTATAGATGCTAATTGACTTAGAATCAAATTAAAAGCATTCAAATAATTTAGAACAGAATCACCTTCTTTCATCTTTAAAGAATACGATTGTCTTTTTAGATACAACTTATTAGTAAGACTTTTAGTTTCATAAATATCACCTATTCTCTTCCATAATTTATATACAGTAGTTTCTTCTAAAACATTCAAGAGAACAACATCAGCAAGACATAATCTTATGGTCCCTCTTGCCTTCTTATCAAGCTTAGCCCAATCCTCATTTGACATTGTTGTAGGTGACTTTGTCTCATTACCAACAACTAACCACTTATCTCCCTCTTCAAGGAGATCCTCCATTTTTAATTTCCACATCTCATAATTAGATCCATTGAACCTTTCAATATCTAAATGAGAATTCATTGTAACAAACTTATTTTCCAAAATCAACAATAACAAAAAATAGTAAAAGCTCCCACTATAGCCAAAAAACCTCCAATATTTTAAGAGAAAGGCGTCCCAATACTCTACCCAACCTCAGCTTTGATACCAAATGTTGAAAATTGAGGTGTTTATGTAGCTTGATACTTTGTAAAACTTTATGATTTTTTATCTAAATATGTATTCTTTGTTACAGATTTTTTGTGGATGATTATCTAATTAATTCATTTTATCATTTGTAGAATGAAGACAAGGTTGTAGAAGAATTAGATAGGATATTAGAAGATACACAACATATACCATGGAGAAACCCTTTCGGGAAAAAACTCCATCAAGAATCAATGTATTATTTAATCTCTGAAGTAGATTACAATAACTCCAATTCTTGCTTGAGAATGCTTCTTTTTCCTTCACCAAAACTTCTTCACAACCTGCAATAAAACTGATAATAACTCTCTTCAACTTGCTTAAGATAAATAGGCAATAAACAACTTTGTAAACTCCAAAAGAGTCAAAATTACAAAGCTCAATCCCTATCTCACAAAAGGTACGCCTATCTCTTGCAAGTAGAGTTATGTCGTGAAGAACAATGCCAAAACATGTACTTCATCCATTTGGGCGTCCCAAACTAAAGTCACAACTGAACCTTGATTCCATAGTTATCTTTAAGGATTATTCTCAAAGTAGGCACCCAAGAATGGGCCCACTTAACTCATCCTTCTGAATATCTTAGCATACAAAGGAGTTAATTCCAAGAAGCCAACTTGGGAGCCCAAGGTGGGTCCAAGTCATTCTCTGTTAACTGAAACATTTCTCTCCACCATTCATGCAAGAATGGTCATCCCTTGTTAACTGAAGGTAGTCACCTGTTATTTGTCATGAAACTCAAGTCATTAGTCATGCATTCCAAGTTAACTAAAGTCAACTAGCATTCAACTAAAACTAACTGAAGATAACTGAACCATAACTGAATTGAATTGAACTTAACTTAACTGAACTAAACTAAACTAAACTAATACTGAATTGAACTGAACTAAACTGAACTAATCTTATCTGAACTGAATTGAACTTCATGCATGCAAACACCAATCCCTAACTCCTAGGATCTTTACATGCATTCAGAAGTGTTATCTTTTACTCCAAACAGTTAACTTAACTCAAGGTGAGTGTCACCTTCCATGTGGGTGCCCCATGTGCCCCTATTATTTAGGAACTCATATTGGATTCCCTCGCATACTTCTAACATTTAGAATTAATTAAAAATTTCAATTAACATGATTATTTCATTCAGTATTAATCTCTTTCTAATCCTAGTGTTTGAGAACACTTTCCAAGGACTTAGGAGATACATGAAATAAATAATGTTTAGGATTGCAATTAAATGGCATCCTATTTCCAATAGTCTCCTTATATAGGATTAAGACACATGTCAAGATCTTTTCTAATCCTATCTCACAACTTGCCTTTATAAGCAAGGTATCATATGTACATTAGATATTCAATCTAACAATCTTGCATCCATAATCATATCATGATATTTCTTCCATTTCTCTATTGTGGAAGTTATTATTGTCTTGTAGGTGATCCTTAGGTGTTGAGATGATCATTAACTTCTACACTCGGGTTGAATAATGGCTAACCAAATGGTACAAAATTTGCATTGCCTAACTAATAACAAATATTGTAGAAGCCATCTCTAGTTCAAAATAGGCTTCATAGGAAGATGAGGAAAAATACAAGAGTATCCTTTGAAAGGCTTGAAATTCCAAAATGGTGTATCATGATACCATTTCTAGTCTTTTCACCATGGTTTCCAAGATTGAACTCTAATTTTATGAATCGTGTCAACAAGAATAGTATCAATAACAATTTCAAAAAAATTACAATCTTGATTAGAAAGATGAAACCTCGCCTTGAATTCAAGCTAGGTTGAATTTCTTTTGGTAACCTTAGAAAATAAATTAGGAAGGTTTTTGAGCCCCTTTTTAAAAAACCTCAAAGCATGGACCCATGGGGTATTAGCAAGAGGGAAATGTTGGCATTGAAAGATATGAGACCAAAAAATACTTTGATAATTAATTTAAGGTACATTACAAAAGCTAGTACCATTCCAAAGAAGTCAGGGCTTCATGGCTTCCTAAGCTTTCTAAATATTTTTAATCAAAAAATTCCCCTAAATTTAAATAGGTTGTTTCATTATGAGGAGGGTATGAAATCTGAATCCTTTCCATGTTAGTCTCCTAGAAGGGAAAAAAGAAGAAATGTGGAGCCAAAGTAAAACTTTTCAAGCCTCGTTACCTTCAATATCTCAAATGATCCATTTGGAACATAGAACCAAGAATTTACATTAAATGGAGATTAATTTTGAACCTCCTAAATCATGTGGGAGGTAACAAAACTCCCAAGCCACCCAATGAAAACCTTTATGGCTCTTAGAGGAAGCTCAAGGAAATTCTCGCATTTAAGCTTTTCTAGATTCAAATATGAGTTTTTAGAAGGGACCCAACAAGATGAATAGTTAACATGAGTGGATACAAAAATCTTACATAAATTTTGAAACTTCCTTGATAGAGATAGGGGCTTAATAACTTAATGTGCTAACTTCCTCTTAATTTGAGTTAAAATAGCTTTCCATGGAGTGAACAGAGAATTCTAAAAAGAAAAATAAATTCCTATAAACTTGAATATTTCTTTATCCCAGTCGATTTCCACCCAAATGCATCAAGCCAATGACACTTAAGAATAAATGATTACCTATAAAATTGAGTCTATTGCCAATAAATATCAGAACCAAAGGCTTTATAAAAATTATATAGGAAACAAAGAACTTGGACAATATTATTTTCCTCTTCTAATAGGGTGAGAAAATAGTCGTCAACAAAATAACCATCAACAAGTTGAGTTGTAGAATTAGGTAAATATATACCTTTGAATAAACTTTGAGAAATGAAATGATCCAACAAATAACCAAAACCTTTAGTAACCTTTAGTAGGGGCTAGGGGAAATCTATGATATATAACCTTGAACAAGACAAAGGTGCTAGATTGTTGGCTATTAATAGTGATAAAATCTTAAGCATTTGAGAAGAGAATGAAAACATTTTGAATAAATAGAGATCCTAGAGTATGTAAAGGATAAAAGGCCACTTGATGTGATCATAGGATTTAGAAAAATCATTTTTTATAAACATGGCTTGTTGATGGATCATGGCGCGATATTATCCAAGATAAATTCTTGACTTGATTAAGCCAATTTGTTCAACTCGCAATTTGAGGAAAACTATGACATAAATTTAGTGCAAGGGATTTGGCTATGATATTGTATGATACATTGAACAACATGATCAGCCTCCAGTTGTTGATATCTTCAAGACCACTAGAGTTAGGTATGAATTTAATATTTCTTTTGTTAATATTTTTTCTCGAGGAATTGGAATGAAAGGCTTCAAGATAAAATTTATGGAGATCATCACCAACAAAATCCCAAAGGGTCATGTAAGATTTATAAGGGAAACCATCACATCTAGGAGCTTTATCATTGGCCATGATAAAAAAATACTTCTTGAATATTAGTAATGAAGAGAAATTAATTGTATAAATCTTGCTAAGAAGAAGAAAGATGATAAGGAACAACCTTAAGGTTTTCTTGCAAGGCATGGTTGGTGTAGGAGAATTCTCTTGTGCTTTGAAAACTTGCTCATAGTTCCTAACAAGGGCTTGGATGATATTAGAAAGCTCTTTGAATATTTTCTAGTCATCTTTAATCTATGTAATGCCTTGAGAGGTGTGATGAGCATGAAGAGATTGAAAGAATGCTTTAGAAGCTCGATCGCCCACCTTTAGCCAATGAATTTGATATTTTATCTAGGGACATATATATTTGTGATTATCAACAATTTTCTTTTGTTAGTGGAGCTCAACCACCCGTGCAACCACAAGTTAGAAGTGAATGGATTGGCTTCGACATGTGGTGGCTTTGTAGAGATTAAAGGTGGTGGCCTCATATACACAATGACAAAATCTGACCAGTTGGCAACCATAGATGCAAAGGAAGTGGAAGATATATTTGATGGCCCCATTCCATGGAAGATGACTATGAATTCATTATCTAAGTTTAAACTTGATGATGCATAATACAACATTGTATTGTGTGATTTGCTTGATAGATCTTTATCTACTCTATTCCTTTCTAATATTGGAGGGTTGTTAGTATTTAAAGATACCTTGGAAGGGCTATTTTTAGGTCACAATGAGAAGATATATTCTAAGTGAAAAACCCCACAAATGTGTACAGAAGGGCCCTAGAATGATGTATGCAATATATTCACTCCTTTTACTATACCAAATCATTGCATGTCTTGCAATCCATTATCCAAAATAACATCTATGGTATGAATCAAATCAACCTTTGAAAACTACATCATTCATGGTGTCTTTGCAACCACTAAATAAGAGATAGAATGATCTTGCTACAAGTTTACGAAGGAAACTGGTCAAAATCATCCCTTTTGGCATTAATACCTACTACTAAGTTAGTATCCAGTCTATCATCTCTTTATATATAGAAGTACTCAAAATCTCTTGTTATCTTAGATCCTACTTTTCATCTTAAGAACTTTTAATCACTTGAAATAAGAAAGTAAAGAAAATGTAAGGCTCAACCCCTTTCCACCAAGTAGATTGTGAAGAAAGCTTCTTTTTAAAATCTCAAGGAAGAAGAGAATCACTCTTAAGGAAGTGAGAAGCCAAATTTCCATCAAAAAAATAGAAGCAACAAAAGAAGGTGATATTAAAATAATCTAATTTTTGCACCCAAGATCTTCCATCCTTTTTCAAAATAAAATTTTCAAGAATCCCTTTATCCAAATTTGTTTCCACATAAATTTGAAAATTGGTGTGAGAGTTCTCCACATTCTCTTGAGCAACATTCAAGAATTTTCCCAAGGAATTCTCAATAGCCTTAAAGGTAGAAGTACACCAATAAATTGTAATGATACTAAGGAAAGTGTACAAAAAAATTATGAAGGATAAATAATCTTGAAGAATATCAAAGGAAGGAAGTCATGCTTTAAGGCTTAAAATGTGATCTCCCTAGAACCACGGTCCAAGGCAAAGAATAGTCTTTATATCATTAGATGATATGCAATCTACAATGGAGGATCTCCAAGTAAATGGAATTATTGTATTTTTTCTTTCACCTAGGGTTTTCGAAGCTTTAAAGTTCACTCATGCAAACTACTTAGAAAAGGCCAAATTCATTAAATCTTCTCATTAAACCTTCCTTCATCAACATTTTCCCCCACATATCAACCTCAAAATTCTTATCAAGAATTAGTTTTATCCCCCGCTCTACTCTTTTCGCAAACAAACCATTTTTCTACATCCATAATTCATATTATTTCCATAATGAATCCTTATTTGAATGAATTATATTGGAGCTACAATGATTATCTAGCTTTTAATTCTACCTCTAGAATCCACATTCTCTACATACAAAGTTTATTTCTTCCAACATAAAGCATTAAGGAAATATTTGGGGGATACAAGTTTGGTTTAGCGTATAGGAAGCTTTCAAACCACTCTCATCCCCAATAGATGAAGTAAATCTTGCTCCAAAAGGACCAAACAATAAACTTGTGAAAAACCATTCTAGACTAGTTAGAAATTCCCCTATAACAACCTTATTTGTGTTAGTTGAAGTAAAAGGTTTAAACAAATAAGACAATGAAGAAAGATTAATAGAATCTCATGGAACAACATTATTGGGAGAACCAATAACACAAGATAAAGAAGTTAAACCAACAAAGGATATGTGTCCCTAACTAGAGCAAGAGACCTTGTGAAAAGATACAAACCCATAAAAAAATCCACAAATAAAAAATAGAGTTAACATTATACAAAGACGTGAAGCATTTTTCTATAATAACAATGAAAGTTATTTTGTAATAAATATAATATATTATATAAATTTCACACTAGAAATATACACTTTAAAAATACACAATAATCTTTTTAAAAGTACCTTCAAGATAACCTAAAGCTAAATGAATAATTTAAACCGTTTTCCATTTTACCTTTCTCTTATAAGAGTTATATATTATTTTTTTGGTACCCTTTGTATTAAAATATAATAAAATTCAATAGTTGTAAAGATTGATTCAAATTTAGAATGTCATCTAGAAAACTATTTCATGTGTATCCTAATGGGCTAATAGCCACAAAAGCCTAGAAAATACTAAGGAAGCTATATAACATACTATAAGCTATGTACATATGGGCTTATAAATACAGAATGATTAACTAGAACAAATAAAAGGAACTAGATATGTAGACTTCAATAATCTTCTACCTCCTTAGAATCATCACTATTCAATGTGAACATCTAGTCAATGCCTCATGTCTCCTCTATCCCTATTACTTGCTTTAGAAATATAGTTACCTTTGAAGACCTCTTCCTTCGATGTGACTCCATTTATGCCAATCATGTGTGACAAAGGGACACCATGGACAAAGAATCTTACCATCCTAAAGTTTGAATGTTCCTTCAATTGGTGGAAGCCTTGATCCCATGATAGCCTCCTACAAAACCATATTCGAACTGCCCAAGTGGTTTATGATCAAACTAGCAGTGAGCAACCTCCTAGTTATTCTCCTTCAAATCCAATAGAACACCAACAAAAAAAAGATCTATGCCTAAATTTGCCCTATAACATGATTTATCACTACATAATCCTCCCCTAAAAACCATTGAGTTGTGCAAAGGATGGTTCCTTCTTTATTTTGAAGATTTTCTTTATTATTAGCTCCAAGATACTACCTAGAAATATCATTTGATGTAGGGAAAAAACAAGCCTTATTTGTGTCCATAGCCTCTAGCTCAAGCACCTAGGTGAATGAAGAAAGTGTCAATTATTTGTGATACTTTGAAACCCCTCTTACCCCTACATGATTAAGGCTCAATCCTATAAATGTAGTATAAATGGTGATTTGTGATTCAAGTTGGCTTGATGGCCTTCACAATAGAATACAACCTCCTTGTTTGTGTGAACATTTACAATTATTTAGATATACATGAATTTTTCCTAACTTATCAACATGGTTTATGTGATTAATTTGATTTTATACTATCAGCAAAGTGACAAATTTGAAGCTTCATTGTTCAATCCCTCTTTTAGTTTATGTGATTTTGCCCAATAAGGTTCTCAAAAGGATCTTGAATCAAATAGTGTGTACCTAAGTTGTTAGGATTTCCTCTAGCAACTCTATTAGAGTTCATTTTCATCCAACCTAAAGATGGTGGTGTCCAATATAATTCCTACGAGAGATTAATACTATAATTAACTCTATCAACTCCATGAACATAAAAAATTACATTTATTTTAATTTATAATTAAAACCATTAAATATAACCACATTCTATTAATTATATAGAATTCAATAAGTAAAAAATATATTTTTTAATTTAAAAACCACTTTCATAATAAAGCTAAAATGAAAAATTGCCTTTTAGAGAATGCTAATATATTTGGAGAGATTAAGATTAGAATTGAGTGAATATATATTTTTTTAAGTTTTTGAATGATTTTCTTTTTTTTAATGATTTTATAATAAACTTGATATTTCTTCCAAGAGCTACATTTGAATTTCATAAGGATACATTTGAAAAAAATAGTTATACATAACATAATATTTGAAAGTTAACAAAGAGCTGGAACAAACATCATAAACATGTAAATCTAGTGCCATGTTCTTAAAGGGAGACATAAAAATAAGGCTGATAAGATCAGTGGGTTTGATCTTGTAAGAAATTCCATGATCAAATAAGTTTAAATCAGAGTAATAATGAGATGAGTGACCTGGAAAGTCTCGATACTCAATCTCTATGAACATCATCTAAATGCAATGATGACTAAATGAACCTTAAAACCTTTCATTCTCATTTACACAAATTATGGATCAATGAATCCAGCAAGATTGTGCAAGAATCCAGCAAACTGATCTCTAGGTACCAATATTTGACCAACGTCGAAGCAACTGTCAACCGTCTTGCAGGTGGCATGTGGTGAAAAAGTTTGATCTCTAGTTCCAGCTGTTATCCAGTCTGTTTTGATTACAGTTTGGGGTTTCTTCATGCCGTCAAGTTACAATACATAATGCATTCAGACTCTTATTTAGTAGTGAGCTGGAGTGGCAGACTGGCAGTCTCCTGTCACTCATGTGTGTAATATTTGCTGCTTTAGCTTCTAACTCAATTGAAAAAAGAAACAAAAAAAAACACTGGAATTAAATCAGACAAAATTGTCTTCCAATCTTGTAAGGCACGCTTAGAAATTTTATATCTCTTTTGTAAGTGTATAGGAGTCAAACGCAGAAATTAACTACAAATATGGAAATAATCTGAAAATTAATCAACTGAGAAAAGCTAGGACACAGGTTTGGGAGGTTAATGGTGGATTTGATGAAGCAGCAGCGTCCTTGCTCTGTTAATGTTGTGCAAACACAGACAGCCCTGCTCTTCAATCTCATTCAACCTCTGTCCAAACTTACTGTCATTTTTCTCCAAAAGTCTTCCCACCTGTTGAAGGGGGTAAACTTCATTTTCTCTAGCATGGCAAATCCTCATCAAATTTTTGCTGTGCTCTACTTCATCATACAGCCGAGCAACCAGCATTCTGGTGGTTCTCAGGTGATTTTTCAACACAAAAATCCCCCTTGCGGCGGCATCCAACTGTGCGCTCTGTTTTTCTGCATCCCCCAAAAAATTAAACTTGTTTTCGCGCCTCAACTCCAGCAGTTGATGCAATTCCTCCAATGAATCACACATGATCTCAAAATCGGAAGATTGCCCAAATGGGTTTTCCCGCTCAACAAACGACATGAATTCTGAGTTAATGCGACGGCATTCTTCTTTCTGAAAATCAAAATTTTCAGATGGCGGCATGAGACCTATAACATCTTGAATGGCTCTGTAGCTCATCCTAGCGCGGTGGGTACATTTGAGGAGAAGGGCACAGAGCTCAAATGCATTCTGGGTCTTGCCGAAATAATGTGATAGCAATTTCTGTAGCTCTGGTTCGTCGATGTAGTGTTGAAGGACATGTGTGCTAACATAATCCTCATTGTGCAAAATAAATTCTCCCAGGAAGTTCCTGCCATCACAAGGCGACTGAGAGAGAGTACGATCAATAGTCTTGTGGACTTTCTCGGAGAATTCTTCAAACGATTTTCTTTTAAGGGCGATCTCGTACTTGGAGGTTAATGATTCCTCTGATGATCTTGATGCACCCCCTGCACACACGCATCGCAATTTGCAATGTTGCTTCAAAGAAATCATAGAATACATGCTCTGCATTTACAAAAAAAAATTGAAATCAAAGCTATTTGCAAAGGAAAGTAGAATCTGTGTGCACCTTCGGTTGTAGGCAGACCGATTTTGACGAACTGTAAGCACATTTCGCTGTGCTTGAGCTGGGCGATCCCGTGGTTGCCAAGTTAAAATGTTTTTAAACGTGTTGATCCGCCGCTTCTTGTAAATGGGCTCCCTCTGAAGCCGCGTTTTCTCCGGCGAGATTATCGCAATCTCAATATATAAAGTAAAAGCTATTATCTTTTGCCACATAACTCTGTGCAGCAGAGATGATTAAATATTAAAGTGAACTTTTGGAGTAACCACCTCCATCAGACTGATTTCTTCACAACCATGATATTCAGAGTTTATTTTCTGCTTTCTAAACCTAAATCATAAACTTACAAAAAATATATTATTAAAATATTCTTAATATAATTATCACCATACCTTGAGCATATATATTATCACTTTGTAATTAAAAAAATAATCAAATTAACAGCATTTTTATTGTATTAAAATTTAATCAAGTTAATAATATTTTTATTAAAGATATTAGATTTCCACAGTTCATATTGTTAACAGTATTTTTATTTAAGATATTGGATTTAACAGTGTGTAATTTATGTAGTAAAATTATGTTATATATAATAATCTATTGAACAAAATATTTTATACAATATTTTTTTAATTGTGGACAAATGTTGTTAAGGAGTTATAAACTAGAGAAAGAGGGATTTTGAAAGGGCTCCCACTCTTTTACAAAGATCAATAAATATTTAACACAGATGTGTATACATCATAGAACAACAATGTAGAAAAGACCATGCAAAGTTAAGAGAACCATGACAAACTAACAACCCCCCTCAATAGAAACAAGGATGAAATAAACAAAGCTCGAACCATCATCCTATTTCTCTTGGTCAAAGATGGCAAATGTCAAGACATAAGTATTTGACTGAAGACATAAGAAACAAGGAACTCTTCATTCAAACCCTCCTTAACAATATCCTTCTCCTTATGAATCTCCTCCAAACAACACTCAAAATAAGGAATAAGGAATGACACTAACCAAATTAATCTTACCTCCTATATGAAACTCTTCCATAGCTTGAGGACTAAAAGTCTCCTCCTAAACCTTTTGCTTCATGTGATTTTCTCATCTCCTAGAGATCCCCTCAACACCAATCTGTAGCATAGTCAAGCATGTAACACAATTTGTTGCACCCATATGTCTAACTTAAAAGAATAAAATGATCAAAGAAGAAAGCATCTTGTCAATATCAAAAATAACACATAATCAATAAAATGATCAAAGAAGAAAGCATCTTGTCGATATCAAAAATAACACATAATCTATGAGCACTTTCTAGATTTGATCATCTAAGATTATAATCTACAACGAGTTGACTGAAAGAACTAGCAATACGAAGCCAAACTTCCTCTTCCCAAAATTATAGTGATAAACCAGGTTGTCTAATCCAAATCGGAACACTTTTGATGCTTTCCTTTTCCAAATCAAAGCCTCAAGTCCACCGACAAAAGCTGCCAAGAAACCCACGGGCCTCCAACTAGGTTCCTAACAAGCATTTTAGCAAAACTGATATATCCAACAAACTATGAAGCTTCCACTTTCTCTTAACCCAATTTCAAAAAAACTCAACGGTAGACCTACCGCAAAATTCTTTTACCAATGAGAGTACTAACTACCCTGGATATCAAACAGAATGACACAAGGACCTTGAGCACCCAATCCTTACTCTTCTCATTGACAACATTGACCTTGGAACCCCAGAATACCCGAACAAGACAAAGGACGGGGCAGCCTCCCCAGCCCCAACTACCAAAGTACGCAGAGAAGACAGATTGAACGAGAGCAGGCGTATCGATTCCCCTCGAGCGTAACACAACATCCTTCTAAAATCCCTCAGAGTAGCCAGCCTGTTCCAAAATCACGCCCTAACCACTATGCACCTTCTCCCTCACGCCATGGCCGTGCACAACGCCCACACCAAAAATATAGGGAGAAAGATTGCTGTCTGCAGAAAACCCAACCATCAGCGTGGCATTGAGCCCCTCTGACACCCTTTGAACATCAGAAACAACATCCCCAGCCCTGAAAGAGTGAACCTTAACCTCAGGTCTCACAACAGAAGGAAGGGAAGGACATTCCTCAGTGGAAAGAACTACAGTTTGTGCAGAATCGGGAGGAAGCAGAAAACCGCGGTGCAAAGCAGAGCCATTCACCTCACCATTAGAGCCCTTCCTAGCAACGAGGACAGGTGAATCAGAAAACACCTTCGGTGAAGCCACAGACCTCTGCTGCGCCTCCAGCCAGAGATTAATCATTTTTCCTCTTCCTCTTCATTAAGCGGGACACACCATTCATCCAAAAGCTCCCAATCTCCGTCAACAACAACGTCTTCGCCATCATCGTAATTTCCGTCATCGTCGGCGATCCCGCCCAGAAAACACTCAAAATTGGTCTTCCCGAACTTTCCGTAAGTTCCCACCTAGAGCATTGCAAAAAGAAAGTTTACTATATTATATAGTAATTATTATAAATATACTCTATCAAAATATTAAAATATATAAAAACCTTTAAAAATTAATCGTACATATTTTCACCCTCAGAATTTTTCACATTAATTAAAGTTGTGCACAGAGAGGATGTAATATGTTTCAATCAGCTACAACATTTGTTAAAATATAGTTTGATTATGGTTGTTTTCAATGTTAATATAATGTTCTTAACACACCAATTTCTTAGGTCTATGGTTGTTAGTTTTGTCACTTTAGTTTTGCTAGACTGTTATGTAATTTCTCCTTCTTGACAACCTTTTGTTTGTCTTTTTATTATTGTATTTTATTTGCTTTGATTCAATATGAAAAAAATAAAAATTATGTAAGTTGTATCTATTTTTTTTCCTTAATGATTTAAAGGTACAAAGGGTACAAAATAAGAGACTTAAAACATTGTTATTAGAATAAGCCATAAATATACTCCTCAGTTAAAAAAGATTGAAATAAGAAGACATAGAGTTTAAATTTTTTTGTTATAGGCCACTTAGTATTATGCATTGTTGGGTTGGCAAGACAGTTAAGTACTGTTTTCAAGTTGCAAAGGTAGTGGTAGTTATCCATATTTATTCACCCTTCATCATGGAGTGTGTTATTGATAGAGTTCAATTAGCTTGATTGTTGTTGATCTTGTTATCCATGTTTTCTTGTCTTCCTTCAAGGTTATGAAGCTAGGTTTGCAAGCTATTGTGTTGTTGTTGTAGATCCTTATGAACCTTTAATTGATTCTACATGATAGTGGACACTTTTGGCATATTTAAAACACAATGTGTAGAGTGAGTGCATTTGAACTTCATGAGGATAACATGAATGAGAATTGCAGCCATATATTTGTACTTCCAAGTGAACTTAATATTATCTTCCTCTAGGATTACATAAAAATATTATTAGAGACTTTGAGATCCATAAGGGTAGAGTTCCAAGACTAATTCCTGAGTGAACAAGTCTAGGAGGGAAATCTTAAAGGAGTTCCAAATACCTATACCATTCTAGCAAAACTATAAAGTATTCTTGATAATTTCTTGTTTGTTATAGAATGCACAACTAATAGAGGGATACAAGAATCTTAGATCTAGGACAATGCTAGGAGTTTGACAAGAAGGAGCTCTAAGTAGTGAGTTGAGACCAGGATCAACCTTGGAATTTCATAGGTGGAGGTTGGATTTCTTCCACTTATGGCTAGAGAGTTTACATTTTTATTGACAATGAGCTAGATAACAATATGATGGTGAGGAAGGATTATTTTTTAGATAGAATTGGAGGGGGGGGGGTGGGGATTAATACTTGTTACCTAATTTCGCTACTTGCTCAATTAGGCTGAGCTTTGTGTTTAGAAATCGGGAGAGAGGTACATTTTTTGTAAATTATCCTTCCTACATACATTCAGATGCATAAATGAAATAATCCATAAAAGATTACAATCACAAATTACTGCATTCATACATATGCATGTAACAGAAGAAGGATTCAAATCTTTCTTTTCTAAATAGAGTAATCTTTATTGAATGTAAAATTGTACATTATCTCATACAAGCCGTGAGATTGACTTTACCTATTCAATGAAATTGAAGAAAATAATATACATGAATAGGTAAAATAAACGTGCATATAAAGAAGGGAACCAGTCATTTCTTGTGAATGACTGGTTCTAGAGTGTCGACTTGTCCTACTGCTGTCTCGAGCTGCATCTGTCCCTCTTAGCTCCATACCGCTCCTAATCTTCCATGTGGCATAAGCAATGGTGTTAGAGCAATGCTCTAAGCAATGCAAAGTTTCCAACTATACATGTACATACACCTCTACACACATATATACTGATCTCAATCTGCATCAAATAAGCATGCATATCTTGGATATCCCAGAAAGCCATTGAAGTCATCAAAAACATTCAAGATATGCATTTTATTTCTCTAATATGTTTGCTTCATGTACAAAAATAGGTGCATTTGTGTTTCTGATCTAGTCTATCAAATTTCAGCATGTGGGTTAAAATGTGGCTCCCACAAGGATTGAGCCCAACATGTTGCATTATTGTGTTTAATTGAACATGGAGAGTAATTCTTTTCTTTATGATTTACTCAAGCAAACATATATTATTCATATGATGATCTTTTAGTCATAGTCATAAATGACATATACTTACTCTGGTAAAACATGGAGGATACATACAATTTCATTGTATTGAAACAAATTATCAAGGTACAGTCAAGAATGGGAAACATGATAGTTGTCCAAGGGATAGTCAAATACTATGAGAGGCATAAATGATAGTTTTCAAGTAAGGGGAAATCACACACCCTATGCTTAGAGTTTAGATTCAAGAGCATAGCTAAAACGAATGAAGTTGTGTAATATTCATGGCAGTGCTACAAGGGTCTCACAAAGGAGCAGTTACTTGATTTATGAATAGATAGCAATCATTGATCACCTTGATTGAAAGAGAGTGATAGTGTTCTTGGGACATGGTAGAGAAGAGGTTAAGTAAGGGATGATAAGTCCCATGAAAGGTTGAATGGTAGTCATAAATGGAAAAATCTATGAACACTAAACATAAGAGACAGTCTTAAAGCATAGTTAATAGCAGAGGTCTGATGATAAATGTGTAGTCCACATATTCAACCTTGAAATGAAAGTCATGCCATAATAGAAGTTTCATGAGAGTTGATACTCATAGGAAAGATTAAATCATGGAAGACATCCATTATAAGAGATCATGGTTTTAAGGGGAAATATCAGATTACATAAACACCATAGAACAGAGCAATGATCATGAGAATAGTAGTAGAGACCATACAAGAAGGGGCATATGCAAGATTAGAAGGAAAGACTTATGGAAAAGAGGGCGGTCATAATACTCAGTCTTCATATGGACAATCATCTCCAAAAGCAAGGAAGACTATTGTACAATGCAATGAATGGATGGAGAGGTTTCTCGAACTAAGTGGATAGGAGTTATGAAAGTGGTGGATTCAAAGGAACACACTATCCTAGCAAGGTTGCTAGACTTGTGTCATGGCCAAGATACATATTGAAGTGTCAAAGGTTGACTGAAGTGCAAAAGGAAGACTGCGTAAAATTTTGAAAGGATATTCCTTTAGTTGACAATAATAGTTCAGGGCGATAGCTTCAACATTTTGGCATAGTTACCTAGGAGCAAATCGGGACAAAGAGTTGGGTTAAAACAAAGAGAAATCCTTTGTCACATAGAAGACGATCTATTCATGACTCCTTCACGACAGTCAGAATTAAGATTGTCTGTTTCTCTATGATTTGTGTTTGTGAAGATAAGGGAGGCATATACTTTCATTCTCATATCTGCTAATTGCAATCCAATCTCTATTTGAGTTTTTTTTCAGGAAGAGAAAGAAGGTCATGTGTTCATAGTATACCTTAGGCTAAATTAGGCAATGCCAACATTGTTCTAAAAACATCAAAATATGGAACATTAGTGCCTACAGAAGTATCATGAAGACTTTTGAGCGTGACTATGTCAAGCTTTTGGTAAGGAAGTGGTCCCTAAGTGTTAGTAATGCACAGTGTTAGTCTTTTAAGAGGCACTGCCTTTGCTTTGAAAATGCAGTCCTATGAATAGAATGAAATGATTGTCTAATGTCCAAGGTAGTGCAATGTCTACAACAAAAGAATATTTCACTCCTTTGGAAATGGTATCATTAGGAAGTAAGGCATCCCCTTAGAAAGAGGTTTCCAAAGTTCTTTCTTCAACATAGTAGAAGCAAGGAAATACCCAGATGCACATATTTTCTTTTAATTTGCATGGAAGAAACAAATGGAAGGCACATGAAGGTGAGAAAATTTAGGTCCCTCGAGCAGGCCCTTGATAGAGAAACTCAGAAAATTACAAAGCCAAAGCCATGAAGAATACACAGAGGTCAAATCCTCTACCATAAAAAGAAATAGAAAACCCCCTGTGAAGATTTTAATTCCTGTACAAGATCATGAGGCCATGACCATGAATGGAGAATTTTTATTTATGAATAAGAAACAACACATCTTTATCATTTTTCTTCAAGTTCAAGCTTTTAAACTTCAGAAATCAACATAAGAGTCATGTAATAGCTTCAAAGAAACTTACCCAGTGCAATGGAGGTCAAAATTGGTCTAAGAACACTCTAAATCGGTCTAAGAATACTCTAAATCTGTTAAGGAAGCCATTTTTTTTCCAGAATCCGCAATAAGAGATCCTCCACATAGCTCAATAGTAACCCTTGGCAGTGCTCTTCCAGGTTCAGAAAGTCAAAAAAATGAAGTGAAGAAGGTGAGTGTTTTGTTCTTTAGGGTTCATAAACCCTAAAGTGGTAGACATCATGAAGGCTTTGTTGCCTTTATTTCGAGCTTTTTCACATAATCTAATGCCTTAATAAATTTTAAATGTTCAAGTTTTATTTATGTCTTTGACTAGGCTATAGCCTTTTTAAATTTTTGAATTTATTACTTAAATGTGAAGTATTTTGATTAAGTGATACATTATAAATCACTTAGTCAAGATACTATTATAAAATGTAATCCAAAAATATGTTAAATGCAGTACTTGCTATGTTGATTAGAAGACATAAATGATTTTGAGAGCATCTAGGGAGGTTGGTATCACTTTACAAACATGAGGCAAAGATATAGGAGACAATTTCTCCTTTTTATTGACTTGGGAGAGCATCTTGGAGCGATTTTAGCTTGTCATTATGGTGGACTTTGTCATTTTTGACTTTTTCACTCCTTTGGAGCCTTTTTGGAGTGGATATGGATGCTTTTTCTAGGCTTTTTTGGAGCATCCAACCCCAACTGATTCTAGAACCTATTCTCATGGATTTCTTGTTGGGAGTTGATGAATTAAGTCAACTGAGTGACTTCATTGTAGGCAGTTCTTGATTTGCATTTATGCACTTAGTGACTTTTGGGTCCTTTGGTAGGATTTTGCAGAGTTTTGTAACTCATTTGGACATGGAATACAATGCAAACCTTGGGTATCAATGAATGGAGTATTTTTTCCTTCCTGTTACTGCAATATTGTGTATTTCCACATGATTAATTAAGTTATTGTGAGATTGTATTCATTTCCCTTAACTTTGTCTCATGGCTTTAATACCTTTTTGCAGAGAAGTGTGATGTTGTAGGTTATAATCCGTGTCAAGATTGCAAGTTGTTTTTAGCTGTGAAGCCTTTTCCTCCTAAGAGCTCAAGTAGTAAGGCCTTTTTATAAAACACTTATGCAAAGCACACAGAAACAAGTTGTGCAATTTGTTTTTCCATTCATTGTATACAACTGTATGAAATCTAAGTTTTCAAGTCTAAGTAATATTCTGGTGTATCACCTTAGGAGGTAGTTTTCATTTTATGTAATCTTTCTCCCTTTTCTCCTCAAGAATCAGTAGTTAGGTGATAACCGATAGGAAAGGTCGCCATCTCTGGAGGTTGACCTCTGCCTACAAGTAACCCACAACTTTAGAGGTCTTCCCATGATTTCTCTGGAAAGATAAGTCATGCAACTTATCTTGTTAAATCTTGCAGCTTAGCAAGGGTGCAATTTCAGGAGATAACAATTTTGGCATGCCTGGTGGGATTGTTCGAATTAAAACAGTTTAAAGAAGTTCATATTACTGTTGGTTTTTTATATGCATCCAGTAAGTTTTAGACCTTTCAAAGGTTAACATCAACATATCATGGCGACTCTGAGTTTGGGAAATAACAAAAAAGCTAGTGCATTATTGATAAATTTAGCATACTAAGAGATTTGGTGTTTTCTCAGTATCATCAGCCTTTGAAGGCAATGCAAATAACACCATGGCAACTCCATTTTAATATCAGTTGGTTTCAGTAGCCCAGGTACCTGTAACTAAATGAGGTGTTGTCTAGGCTTGCCTATGCTTCATGTTTACCTTGCAATGTCTAGTTATCAACAATTTAGTGGTTTTCCACCTCCATTCCATGAGAGTCATGCAAATATGTCATCTCATCAGCCATATTATATAGAACAACCTGTTGCTTTTATGTCAAATGACCCTATAACAACAAATTACTAGTATTTTCGTCATGTTTCTTGCCCTCCCACTCTTGCTCAACCTTTGTTTCAACCAATATATGATCAAAATTAGTCTCGAGAGGAGGTTACTGATGCCAATTAGTATGACTATTCACATAATCAGCCTCAAGAACACCCTTATCAATGTGTATTGGTTATGACCTAGCAATTTGACTATATGTTATGGGATCTGAGCATAAACCTTGACTACATGAAGATTAATGATATAAGCAAGGTGTTCTGTCACATGAATAGAATGCTGGTAGATATCAAAAATCAAAAATAAAAATAAAACTATTATGCAGCAGCAAGAAAGGGTTGAACAAGCCTACTTTTATGATCAAGAGAGAGTGGATAAAAGAATCTAGTTCGAAGAGGGCCTTAAATGGGAGATAGCTACTAAGGAAGGGAAAATGAAGATGTTGTCTTCTCGGTATAGAGTAGTCAAGCTTACTTGGATTATCAACACTAGCTAACAGAGGAGTTTCGAAAGAGGCAGCTTGAAGGGAGTTTCAAAAAAATAGAGTGTTGTAGAAGAAGAAGAGCAGCTGACTAATCAAGATAGTTCATTCACCATGGAGGGGACTAGAATTCCAAATATGTTGCATCTGGCTTTGAAGGAGTATAGATTAACATAGAAAATCTCTCCAAGATGGTGAAACTCTTTCAGAACAACAAGAAGACATTGGTGGGTTGCTCATTGATGATAATCAACAAGATAATGGAGGCTTAACTCAGGAATGAGATCCTAAAACTATACCTGATACTATTCTCCAGGGTAAGAGCTTTGATGTTTTCGAACATATTATGAATGAGGATGCTAATCTTGAGCTTTACAAGGAGGTATGCACATATATCATTGAACAATTTTGTTCAACATTGGATGACAAAGAGGCAAACTAGCTAGAAGTAGTTGATAATCATGATGAACTAGAACAACAGGTTCATAAACTAGAACAAATGCTGAAACAACAGGAGGAGCCTCATGAGCCTAATTCATAAGGTTATAACTGGTTGGAGGAGCTTCCATTTTGTTGTGTAGAGGAGCTTGAGATTGCATCACTAGTTGAATTTTTGCCTTCTTTCATTGAAGAAGAAAATAATGATTTGGAATGTCTTTCTTTGAGTGATAATGAGAATTATAAGCAACTTCCTTTCTGGTGTATAAAAGAGCCAGAGGCTGATATTTTTATTGAAAGTGTGTTGGAGGAAGCCATTTGATTATTCTCCATTGAAGGAATGAATGTTCATTTGGGAAAGCATGAGCATATTGAGGAGGTTACTACATTTTCACCAAGTCAACCACATGGTTTAGACCTTTCCAGCCAACAAAGTGATAAAGTGGCAGTCCATGAGCAAGAGTTCAGCAAGGAAAGTTCAAGTTTTTCCCTTACTAGAGACTACCCTATCAAATACTTAGCGCAGATGGAGTCCAATACAACACCAATGATTAATCATGCACTCATACATGAAGCTATAGCTGAAGATAACATTAAGGATGCATTTGCAGCCAAACAAGAGTATGTTCAATTTACTAAGGTAAGTAAACTTATTCACCTCTTTCAAGAGGTAGTGTGTCATCTTGTTAAACATTTTCTTGTGTCTCACTTTTACTCAGTTATCCTTAAGCGTGCCAGTCATTATATTTTGAGAAGAAAAGGTAGCTATTTTAGTCATCTTTTAAATGGTTTTGTTTGACGAGTCTCTTACTGGTTAGTGTAGGTTAGGTTTAGCTGCAAGTTTCAATTCCCTAAGTGTTGTTCCAACACAATTAGATAGTTTTCCTTCTATATTTTTCTTGTTTTCAATAAGTTTCCAAGTGACCTGATCTGTTTCAATGAATTACAAATGAGTTACAGCCATGAGGTATGTTTCTGAGTTTTCCAAATGACTCCATGCCCAATGGACAATCCTAGGCAATTGGTATTCATGTTAAGCAGGAAAACATACAACATATGTTTCCAAAAATGTTACCTAATTTTGCTACTTGCTCAATTAGGCTGAGCTTTGTGCTTAGAAATCAAGAGAGGTACATTTTTTTTTAAGTTATCCTTCCTACATTACATTCAGATGCATAAATGAAATAATCCATAAAAGATTACAATCACAAATTAGTGCATTAATACATATGCATCTAACATAAGAAGGATTCAAATCTTTCTTTTCTGAATAGATTAATCTTTATTGAATGTAAAAGTGTACATTATCTCACACAAGCTAAGACATTGACTTTACTTATTCAATGAAATTAAAGAAAAGAATATACATGAATAGGTAAAATAAATGTGCATATAAAGAAGGGAAACAGTCATTGCCTGTGAATGACTGGTTCTGGTGTGCCAACTTGTCTTGATGCTATCCCGAGCTGTATATGTCCCTCTTAGCTCCATACTGCTCCTAGTCCTACATGTGACATAAGCAATGGTGTTAGAACAATGCTCTAAGCAATGAAAATTTTCCAACTATACATGAACATACACCTACGCACATGTATACTGATCTCAATCTGCATTAAATAAGCATGCATATCTTGGATGTCCCAGAAAGCCATTGAAGTGATCAAAAAAATTCAAGATATGCATTTTATTTCTCTAATATGTTTGCTTCATGTACAAATATAGGTGCATTTTTTTTTTGTTCTAGTCTCAAATTTTAGCATGTGGGTTAAAATGTGGTTCCCACAAGGGTTGAGCCCAACATGCTATTATTGTGCTTTAATAGAACATGGAGAGTAATTATTTTCTTTATGATTTACTCAAGAAAACATATATTATTCATAATGATGATCTTTTAGTCACAGTCATAAGTGACATATACTTACTCTAGTAAAAAATGGAGGATACATACAATTTCATTGTATTGAAACAAATTATCAAGGTATAGTTGAGAATGGGAAACATGATAGTGTTCCAAGAGATAGTCAAATATTATGAGAGGTAGAAAAGATAGTTTTCAGGTAAGCGACAATCACACACACTATGATTAGAGTTTAGATTCAAGAGCATATCTACAATGAATGAAGTTGTGCAATATTCATGGCAGTGCTACAAGGGTCTCACAAAGGAGAAATTGCCTAATTTATGAATAAATAGTTGTCATTGATCACCTTGAGGGAAAGAGAGTGATAGTGTTCTTGGGACATGGTAGAGAAGAGGTTAAGGGATGATAAGTCCCATGAAAGGTTGAATGACAATCATAAATGGAAGAAGCTATGAACACTAAACAAAAGAGATAGTCTTAAAGCATAGTTCATAGCAAAGGTCTGATGATAAATGTGTAGTCCACATATTCAACCTTGAAATTACAGTCATGCCATAAAAGAGGTTTCATGAGAGTTGATACTCATAGGAAAGCTTAAATCATGGAAGACATCCATTATAAGAGATCACGGTTTTAAGGGGAAATATCAGATTACATAAACACCATAGAAAAGAGCAATGATCATGAAAATAGTAGTAGAGACCATACAAGAAGGGGCATATGCAAGATTAGAAGGAGAAACTTATGGAAAAGAGGGAAGTCATAATACTCAGTCTTCAAATGGATAGTCATCTCCAAAAGCAAGGAAGACTACTGTACAATGCAATAAATGGATGGATAGGTTTCTCAAACTAAGTGGATAGAAGTTGTGAAAGTGGTGGATTCAAAGGAACACACTACCCTAGCAAGGTGGCTAGACCTATGTCATGGCCAAGATATAGATTGAAGTGTCAAATGTTGATTGAAGTGCTAAAGGAAGATTGGGTAAAATTTTGAAAGGATATTCCTTTAGTTGACAATAATAGTTCATAGCGGTAGCTTCAACATTTTGGCACAATCACCTGGGAGCAAATCAGGACAAAGAGCTGGTTTAAAACAAAGAGCAATCCTTTGTCACATAGAAGATGATCTATTCATGACTCCTTCATGACAATCATAATTAAGATTGTCTGTTTCTCTATGATTTGTGTTTGTGAAGATAAGGGAGGCATAAACTTTCATTCCCATATCTGCTAATTGCAATCCAATCTCTATTTGATTTTTTTTTCAGGAAGAGGAAGAAGGTCATGTGTTCATAGTATACCTCGGGCTAAATTAGGCAATGCCGACATTGTTCTAAAAACATCAAAATCTGGAACATTAGTGCCTATAGAAGTATCATGAAGACTTTTGAGCATGATTGTGGCAAGCTTTTGGTAAGGAAGTGATCCCTAAGTGTTAGTAATGCACATTGTTAGTCTTTTAAGAGGCACTACCTTTTCGTTGAAAAAGTAGTCCTATGAATAGAATGGCATGATCATCCAATGTCCAAGGTAGTGCAATGTCTGCAACAAAATTATCTTTCACTCCTTTGGAAACGATATCATTAGGAAGTAAGGAATCCCCTTAGAAAGAGGTTTCCAAAGCTGTTTCTTCAACATAGCAAAAGCAAGGAAATACCCAGATGCACAGATTTTCTTTTAATTTGTGTGGAAGAAATAAATGGAAGGCATAGGAAGGTGTGAAAATTTAGGTCCCTCAAGCATGCCCTTGATAGAGAGACTTAGAAAATTACAAAGCCAGAGCCATGAAGAATACACATAGGTCAAATCCTCTACCATAAAAAGAAATAGAAAACCCCTTGTGCAGATTTTAATTCCTGTACAAGATCATGAGGCCGTGACCATGAATGGAGAATTTTTATTTATGAATAAGAAACAACACATCTTTATCATTTTTCTTCAAGTTCGAGCTTTTAATCTTCAAAAATCAACACAAGAGTCATGTAATAGCTTTAGAGAAACTTACACAGTGCAATGGAGGTCGAAATTGGTCTAAGAATACTCTAAATCTGTTGAGGAAGCCATTGTTTTTCTAGAATCTGCAATAAGAGATCCTCCACAAAGCTCCATAGTAACCCTTGGCGGTGCTCCCCCAGGTTCAGAAATTCAAAAAAGTGAAGTGAAGAAGGTGAGTGTTGTGTTCTTTAGGGTTCATAAACCCTAAAGTGGCTGACACCATGAAGGATTTTTTGCCTTTATTTCAAGCTTTTTCATATAATCTAATGCCTTAATAAATTTTAAATGTTCAAGTTTTATTTATGTCTTTGACCATGCCATAGCCTTTTTGAATTTTTGCATTTATTACTTAAATGTGAAGTATTTTGATTAAGTGATACATTATAAATCACTTAGTCAAGATACTATTATAAAATGTAATGCAAAAATATGCTAAATGCAATACTTTCTACATTGATTAGAAGACAAATGATTTTGAGAGCATCTAGGGAGGTTGGTATCAGTTTACAAACATGAGGCAAGGATATAGGAGACAATTTCTCCTTTTTATTGACTTGGGAGAGCATCTTGGAGCGATTTTAGCTTGTCATTATGGTGGACTTGGTCATTTTTGACTTTTTCACCCCTTTGGAGCCTTTTTGGAGTGGATATGGATGCTTTTTTCTAGGATTTTTTCAAGCATCCAACCCCAAATGATTCTAGAACCTATTCTCATGGGTTTTTTGTTGGGAGTTGATGAATTAAGTCACTTGAGTGACTTCATTGTAGGCAGTTCTTGATTGGAATTTCTACACTTAGTGACTTTTGGGTCCTTTGGTAGAATTTTGCAGAGTTTTGTAACTCATTTGGACATGGAATACAATGCAAACCTTGGGTATCAATGAATGGAGTATTTTTTCCTTCTTGTTACTGCAATATTGTGTATTTCCACATGATTAATTAAGTTATTGTGAGATTTTATTCATTTCCCTTAACTTTGTCTCATGGATTTAGCACTTTTTTGCAGAGAAGTGTGATGTTGCAAGTTATAATTTGTGTGAAGATTGCAAGTTGCTTTTATTGATGAATCATTTTCCTCCTAAGAGCTCAAGCAGTAAGGCCTTTTTATAAAACACTTATGCAAAGAAAACATAAATAGGTTGTGCAATTTGTTTTTCCAGTCATTGTATACAAGTGTATGAAATCTAAGTTTTCAAGTCTAAGTAATATTCTAGTGTATCACCTTAGGAGGTAGTTTTCATTTTATGCAATCTTTCTCCCTTTCCCCCTCAAGAATCATTAGTTAGGTGATAATCGATAGGAAAGTCAGCCTTCTTCAGAGGTTGACCTCTACCTACAAGTAACCCATAGCTTTAGAGGTATTCCCATGTTTTCTCTGGAAAGCTAAGTCATGCAGCTTATCTTGTTAAATCTTGTAGCTTAGCTAGGGTGCAATTTCAGTAGATAACAATACTATTAGCTTAAGCTAGTGCAAATCTTTAAGGGACTTACAATGACAAAATTTTGATAGCTTAAGTGTAAGAGAAAAAAGAAATAGTCCTTGGATCTCATAAATAACAATTCTATCACAAATGTTATGGTTGAACTCTTATGACACCAAGATTTCCACTAAAATCAAGTTGAATACCAAAGGTCTCTAACACATGGTTGCCCTTTTTTAAAGGTGTTTAGTAATGAACGGATCTCAAGTAATTATAAATAACCATAATTTGGCAAGAAATATTTTTTTTTACAATAATTCAAGAGAAATACCTAATTACATGTCAACTCATCAGTTGACTTTACATTCTTACATAGGACATAATTACAAAGATTGACTTAGGCAAACCAACGTCATCAAGTCAAGATGATAAAATGAAAGTACAAAAATTATACATAAATATTGAAATCATCCACAAAAGATGTACAACTAGAAGTACATGCCATACAAGTCAATATAAATGTGGAGATGCAAATAAATAAGTTTGTCTATCGTCGACCCTCTATTGGTCATCTAAAAATTAGGATACGAGAACATGGTCCAGGAACTTTTTTTCGCCCAACCACGAAGCTTACGGTTCCCTAGAGAGTTATTCCTAACATGAAGAACCACCAACTCTGCATGAGATACTTAGCAAAAAGAATTTGATGTACATGATAGAATCTAGTGCATGCCTAGTATATCTACATGCATTTCTAACACTCTAAAACATGCTATGATCAATACTAGGATATGGTAAAGAGAAATAATATAAAATAAATCCATCTATTTCAGTGGTCTACATTTTCTTGGCCAAGCATACAGTCGTATATAGCTAAACAATGGTAGAATTGGAAAAATCAGTCTATGCTCTCCGATATCCATAGTCGACACCCGTCTAGGAAGGTAACTTTCCTCAAAACACTCAATAAATACAATAGCATACAAGATAATCATAGAAAGGAAACGCTCATAGAAGACAACAATAGGCATAATGATCACAATGAGAAACACTCAAGAATACAAGGATCATAGTGAATAACTAATCATTTGCATCCATACATGCCAATGAATAAATTCACATCTTTTATAAAGTTCAAATCTTCCATGCATTAAAATGTAAACATGCATATGCAACAAGCAATTCCTCTAGACATGCATTAATACCTTTTGACAAGAAAGTTTAATATTATCTTGCATTTCATTTCCTTTCATGTGACTAGCACTATCATACAAATAGAATTTTAATATCTTCTCTCTAATATAAGGAATTCACTAATTCCTTTCTTACATGTTAAGGATCTTTCCTAGTTCCTAATCTCTCATGCATTAATGATGGTAAATATGCAATTTATATACAATTGGTTATAAACATGAAATTTGATGTTTGATACAATCTTTCTACTTCATGCATAATCTAAAAATACTTGCATTACTTATTCATTTTTCTGTAATATTTGATGCTTCAATGTGATACCTTTTTTCTTATTCTTGCAATTATGACCAATTTTAATGTCCAAATTCATTGATAGGAATCTATACAACCAAATTACCACTATTTAATCAACATACTAACTTGCAACCATGAAATACATATTGTTTTAGTTGTCTTATGTTGTTAGAGTTCCTTTTTGCACTCCTAGTAGGCTAAGGAAATTCACTTTTGCAAGCAACCCATTAACCTACACTGGTTACTTAGACATTGCCATCTTTCTTCTTCTATGAAAAATCTTGCAATGTTGCTCCAGGTGTTATATTATAAGTAGAGGCAAACCTATTAACAGAAAATTATGCTTGGCATATATCATACTCTGACAATTGTATTAAACAAACCAAATACTTATCATAATAGAAAGCATGAACAAATACAAAAGATAAAAATACCAAATTGGAAATCCAAAAATTACTAAGATAAAATATTAAAATAAGCTCTAACTTTTAAAATGTGCATACAAAAACAAAGTCCTTCCCAATAAATGATAATGCATTCAAAACATATCCCATCTTGGTAAGAGATGGCATCCAACACTTCTCACCAATTCTCAGCCCCTTTGAGGATTCATAGACTGCATTTTTGTGTTGACCTTTGTCCAAAATTATTCAATTATCTCTTTCTTCTCCTTTGTGAGGCTTTTGTCTTGGACCTTTTGACGCAGTTCTTCACCTTAATTTTTAAGGACAAAGTCCATAAAAGTATTTGGTGGTGATGAATTGGTCATCTTGCATGAATTTTATGCAAGCTTGAGCTTTAATGTCATCCACAACCTTCACACCTATCTTAAAATTAATGAGTAACCTATCATCAGTGGGTCTATCAATTTTAACCCTAGATGGGGGATGCATCACTTGTACTATATATCATCAAAAATTTCATTTGACCCTATGGATAATCAATCAAAGGTCTAAATGAGGGATCTATTTATTGCTAAGGGGTAATATGTTGAGGAATTTATGGTATAACCCCTTGAAGAGTGGAAGGACCAAGATCATTTGTTGGGGTTGTAGGCAGATTTGCAAGCAAAGTGCTAGGATTATCCAACATTGTCATTATTCTCACTATGGGATCCTTGATGTGTGAGTATGATACTTCAATTATGGATCAACCTACTTTCTCTTCTTCTTATCAACCTGGACCCTAACCTATAGTGAACTTCTCTTTGCAACCTCCTTTTTTGTGGAGTAGTTTGTGATTATCTTCAACACTATCATGCTCATGAAATAATGGTGCCACTTTGAATATAATTCTCTAATCATTTATGAAATGCTCTAGGTCACACCTCCTAATCTTTTCCACCCTCATCCTGTAAGGAAACAAATTTCTCAACAAAAACTCCAAGCCTTCCCTTAATGTAACTTGAAAATATGAAAATACAACTATAGAAGGGAGAATGACATGTTTTTTGTTGTTCCTAAAATGATTCTTATCAGACTCATTTAATTGTCATATGATTTTCAAAAAGGTAATTTAGTCTAGCACATTCCTTGGAAGCACATGAGGTGCAATTGGGGATCCATATATTTTGATTACATTTGCATCATTATAGAAAGCTAATCACCCTAGTTGTGCTTGATCCTTGCTTCTTAGGTAAGGTCCCTTGGTTTTAAAAACCTTCTTACCTCTTTTTACAACCTCCAATACATAAGCTAACCAAAGTTCCTAAGAGCTTTATGACAAAAATCTCTTCAAAAATTGAATAGTTGGACTTCTCACAATCCTTGTCCCATATATAAGTCCATTCTTGGACTAGTAGAATTCTTTCATTCTCATCCAAAGCCCAAATTTGCATATGTGGGGACTAGATGTCCACCCTATTGAACAAAATGATGTGACATAAGAGAGAATACCATTTAAAGTGCACTATGTTGCTATCCTTCTTGATTGAGCTCAAGGCCTTGTGGGTTTCTTTTGCAATGTAGCCAACATAGTCATAGGGCTTATTTACATCTCTTCTTTGAACATCAATAACTAATACCATTAGATTTATTGGCATTTGAATCCTGTTGTACAGGACCTGTTACCCATTTTTTGCCTATGGGCTCAATTAGGCAGGGTAACCCATGTTTTCAGGGGTTCTCGAAGACCAAATAAAGGAACCCTTGCATTAGGATCACTTTTTCTAACTTGTTTGCTTCTTGTGCAGATGCAGGGGAAAATGTTATAAAATGAATTCGGCACATGGATTAAA
>VDFB02357375.1:0-19565 GCA_007258455.2 Sequoia sempervirens | reverse complement strand
GGGAGAGAGAGAGAGAGATTTTTAAATTTATGAAAAATAAAATATTAATAAAATATACATTATCTAAAAAATAATTAATACATTAATACAATATTAACATTAATTGGAAGATCTTCCACCACTCTGTGCCTTTTGCAAAAGGACAATTCCACGTGGAATGTGGAGGAGGAATCCAAACACAAGGAACTTCTCAAGTTCCTTACTGAGGACTGGCTACTATTACTCTGATCAAGCCATGCAATGAGAAGGACTAGTGGCACAGGACGTTTGGTTTTTTGGTTGGAAAATTTGGCCTTACTAGCCTTTATGGTTTTTTTATTTATCTGTTGATAATTTTATAGTTTATATGGTTAATTTTTTTTTGTATGGCCCTAGGTTAGCCTTGGTTAAGACCATTTCAAATTTGTGTTTTATTATCATGGACAGTTTCAATAGTATAGTTGTTGGTTTAATTAATTTTATTGGTTTTACTAATGCTATGGGTTGGTTGGTTAGTGGTCTTAATATATTGTTTGGTAATATAGTCACCTTGTTAATCTCTTTGTAGACATGCAAAACTAACATTCTGCATTTGATCAGGATCATTTATCAACTGAACTATATGTCGCATTAGGTACATTCATCACTTTCATCCATTCATTAAATAATCTCATTTATCAAATAAACATTATTATTCAACCTTCATCTTGCATCATCCATTTAATTAAATAAATCAGGACTTCATTTAAATCAAATCCTAAATCATATTCCATCATTTTTTGATTTAAATAAATCAATTATAATCTAATCAGCATTAAATCAGCATAATCATGATCCAATCCTGATCTAATGCTAATCCCATCCCACTTGCATTATCTAGATCTAGCCACTTGCACAATAAATCAATTTTCTTGATTTATTAAAACACTCATTTTCCCTCAACATGACAAGTCAAACATTGCATTTATTGTTGTTTTTCTTATCCCCCACTTAGCATTTACTCTCAAATTTGAATTCAAATTCTCCCTCTCATGGGCACTCTTCCCAAATCTTGCACAACCATTGACCACTCACATGATGACAAGTGTCTTCAACTCATTGGCTTGTTTTTTATCCCACATTGGTCCCTCTTCAACACTTAGCATTTTGAAAATCCTTAAATAGGTGCTTCATCTTTGAGCAAATCCTCCACAATTTTATGCAAGGTTACTCTCTTCATTTGAGATTTGATCTTGTTCATCATCATTCCACCATATTCATAGCATTTCATCATCTTGAGCTTTTTATCAAGGATTGGGAAAGGGTCACTAGCACATGTGACACCAATCCACTATGAGATAGAGTTGGATCATGTCTTTTATATGCTTTCTTTAGTTTCTATTGTTCCATTTTATTGCATGATTGACATGTTTCATTATTTCATAGGGATGTTAAAATGTTGTTTGGTTTTAAACTAACCATTTGTAGATTTTAGCATCCACAAAAATGGCGCTAGAAGGAGGGCAATAATAAGATGAAGTACCCAAAATCTGCAATGTAAGACCAACCTCAAAAACTCATTAGAAGGGTTAGTATAACACACAAATCTGCAAATACCTCCATGAAATAAAATACCTATGCTAAAGAAATGCCACAAGGAACAAAACAACATCAAAAAGACATTTCAAAAGCATGGTAATCACCTATTCCATGTTGGATTGGTGTCACATGTGCTAGTGACCCTTTCCCAACCCTTGATAAAAAGCTCAAGATGATGAAGTGCAATGGAGATGAAAACAAGATTATTTCTCAAACCAAGAGAGTAACCTTGCATAAAATTGTGGATCCTATGAATGAGGATTAAGCCTTCTTTTATAGATTTTTCAAAATGCTAAGTGTTGAAGAGGGACCAATGTGGGATCAAAAACAAGCCAATGAGTTGAGGACACTTGTCATCATGTGAGTGGTCAATGGTTGTGCAAGATTTGGGAAGAGTGCCCATGAGAGGGAGAATTTGAATTCAAATTTGCAATAAATTTTGAGAGGGGACAAGAAAGAAGAGCAATAAATGCCATGTTTGACTTGTTATGTTGAGGGAAAATGAGTGTTTTAATAAATCAATAAAATTGATTTATTGTGCAAGTGGCTAGATCTAGATAATGCAAGTGGGATGGGATTAGCATTAGATTAGGATTAGATGATGATTATGCTGATTTAATGCTGATTAGATGATTTGACTTTCAAGATTTTGATAATTGATTTATTTAAATTAGAAAATGATGGAATATGATTTAGGATTTGATTTAAATGGACTTTTGATTTTTAAATAAATAACCTTAGGCAATGAGATTATTTAAATGGATGAAGGTGATGAATGGATCTAATGTAATATCTAGTTCAGTTGATAAATGATCCTGATCAAATGTAGAATGTTAGTTTTGCATGTCTACATTTTGCCCCTCTTTGAAGCAATGTACTTGTTGCATTGGTTCAAAGAATAAACTTGCCGCGATCAAAAAATTTCTAATTTTTCGGATGCCCCAGCGGAAAGAAGTACATTGGTTTATTGCCCCCTTGAGAGATCGAGCGAAAAGATTCGATTTGAGGGTCGATCTCGCGATAAAGAGGTTCAAAATGGGTGGTTATGGATGGCAATGCAAAGATGATTTCAAGATGCTTAGAATAACAAATCTATATTATTCTAAACAACTTAAATGATGATATGATATGAGAGGGATGAGATTGATGATGTGATATGCTGTGATTATGCAATAGATGATTTATGAGATGCTTAGACTAACAGATCTATATTATGATGATGATATGCAAATGCAATGCATGTGAAATGATCAATGTTTCCTATGATGTATGATATGTGGTATGTTGACAGTTTTGTGGATGTGAGATGGATGCATGATGGATGCAGAATGGATGGATGCATGATGGAATATTCATGATGCGATGTTAATGTAGAAGTGAAATGATGACAAGAGGATCCAACAAGTCCATGATTGGTCGAGACTTTATTAGAGATGATGATGATGATAGATGGATGATTTGCTTATCAAGGATTAGGATTTTCAAAGGATCACTTACTTTATTTTTGATAACACGCCTAAGTACGATGCATCAAGGTATAAAGGACTAGGATGGCATTGTACTTAGTGTGATGGACTTTGACTCGACAAATAGATAAGAGTATTCTTGTTCACACTTGACATACGGAAACCTTGCTAGGGCGTACCTAACAAAGCAAGTATTCGCCAAGTTATTTTACAAGAACGTCCAACAAGCACAACAAACAAAAGATAATGATCGTTGCCCCATTCCTATTTCTCTAAATCCTCTATTTTGGGATATCATCGAGATGTCCTTGGAATGAGCGCAAATAAGATAAGTCAAAAGATAAAGACCAAGTAAATAAACAGACTAATGCTCTTCAATACTGCTAACGAAAAAGGATGTGTTTTCTAAGGATGATAAGCGAAACTTATTGCCAAAAGATAATGCCCATTGTAGGAAGGATTCATCCTAGGACATGTTAGTGGATGGTGGCACGTCATTTCGTTTATGAGGGATGATTGATATGGGACAAATTCAGATGATGGTGTTACCGATACAAAGAGATGACCAATTTGTTTACTCACTGTCCTAGACTTAAGACTTGATGCTTTTGAGTTCTACTTTTAACCTGCTAGACTTGTTTCTAAATGTTTCACCAAAGGTTGATGATGACGATCAATTTATTATGAATGGTGTTTATTGCGGGTGCAAGCGAGATGAGGCGGATGGATTTTTTCAAATATTTGGATGTTTTTGATTTTGCAATGTTTTGAGGCTGTTTTTGGTATTTTTTTGAGGTTTTACAAATGTTTTGATTTTTAAATTTTCAAATGTTTTTGGGATTTTCTAAAATTTTGACCGAGAGACTAACCTAAAGATCTATCCTAGGGGCCTTGGGGGCTGATCGACAGATTAGCCTTGCCTATGTTATATACGCAGAGACCACGTAGTTCGATTGATGACTTGACTGATTTACAGATGATGATATATATGATGAGATGTCAGTTTATTATGACAGACTCCTATAGGACTGACCTAAATGTCTCGGGGGATGATCAAAGATCAACCTTGCCTACGTTCAAGCTCAGAGACGGCGTAGTTTGACAAGACGACCCTATTTTTGGATTTTTGAATGACATTTTTGACTTGTTTTTGGATTTTGAAATGTTTTGGATATTTTTGGATTTTCTCATTTTCTGATGTTTTTGGATTTTCTAATTTTCTGATTTTTTTGAATTTTCTGATTTTAAGGACCTTAAGACCATACACGAATCTGATCCGATGAGAATGTGCCCCTAGCATGATGCAATAGACTACCCTGATAAAGGCTGGACAAACTGACCTTGAGGATGGGCCGAGTAGTACTAGGAGGGATCATGATACGAGCACAGAACCAAGCTATGGTGCGAATGCGAGTGGATGAGTGATGAATGGAGATATGGATGAGATGGATGATGGAAGTGAAATGGAGGGATAATGAAGAACAAGCCATAAAGATCCTGGTGGATGGAAAGTGCTTATTTACGCAAGGCGCCTGTTTGCCAGGTTTTCACCGAGGTACTTGCCCAAAGTGCCACCAAAGTGGTTTTCACTAGAGGACGATTTTTTTTATCCTTTTTCTGATGGATTTTGCTTTTTTATTTTTTTTGTTGTTACCAAGACGCTCGCTTGGGCCGCCGTATAACCATTTTTCGTGTGACATTTTATGATTTTTTTTGATTTTGGTCTCTATACCTCGAAAGCACTAGGCATGTGCTGAGATGGAGCTATTCATGGGTTCCTACAGAGGTTCTCTTCTGCAAGTTGATAACCCGATATGCCCCCTCATTTATAGTTTGCTATCCTAACCAATTGGGTTCAACTTTCCTTTGTCACCGGGATTTTTGGGGGACATTCTTCTGATTTTCTTTTAAGACTAGTTCTCCAACTTGGAAAGTCCTGCTTCTGATCCTCTTATTGTAGCTTCATTTGAGTCTATTTTGATAGACTTGCAAATGATTCAAAGCTTCGATCCTTCTCTCATCCAGTAACTCCAGCTCATTTAGTTTTGAGACCCGATATTCTTCATCAGTGATGAGATTTTACAGTGATATTCTGAGGGATGGGAGCTCGATCTCAATAGGGAGTACAACTTCTGATCCATAGACCAGGGAGAATGGGGTGGCACCAATGGGTGTGCGGATGCTTGTTCGATAAGCCCAGAGGGCAGGATTAAGCTGCAAGTGCCAGTCACGACCTGCGTCATTGACTATTTTCTTAAGGATTTTGAGGATGGTTTTATTTGTGGATTCTGCTTGGCCATTGCCTTGGGGATAGTATGGGGTGGAAAAGCGATGTTGGATTTTGAACTTATCACATAGGTCACGCATCTCCCGGGATTTTGATCGGTGTCCCATTATCTAAGATAATGCCTGTGGGACACCATAGCGGCATATGAGATAGTTCAGATGAACTTTGAGATCCGGCCTAAAGGATATAGGTCATTGGCATGGTGGCTTCCACCCACTTTGTGAAGTACTTAGTTGTAGTTATAATGAATTTGTGGCCATTGGACGAGGTGGGTGAGATTTTCCCAATGAGATCGAGTCCCCACTGTGAAAAGGGCCATGGTGTGATAGTTGGGTGAAGCTCTTGAGCTGGAGCATGGATGAGGTCCCCATGCTGCTGACATTGTAAACACCTTTTAGCATGATCATGTGCTTCTCTTTCCAGCATGGGCCAGTAATACCCCAGCCTCAGCAGTTTCTTGGCAATGGTCATCCCACTCGAGTGTGAGCCACAAATATCATTATGAACCTCGGTTAGAGCGGTTAATGCCTCCTCAGCATTTAGACAGCGAAGTAAAGTACCCTCTATGCTTCTACGGTACAAGGTATCACCTAGGATGACAAATCTAGATGCTTTTTTGATGAAGGTTCGTTTTAGGCTCGATGGTAGGTCAGCGGGTAAGACTCCTATTTGAAGATATGTATAGATGTCATGATACCAAGGATCGCCTGGACCAACGATTTCACACACATATTCCAATTCTGGTACCTCGAATGTGGGAACGAGAATCTACTCAATCAGAAATTCATATTTCGGTACATTATGAGGGATGTCTAATAGAGACCCAATTGTAGCCACGGCGTCAGCTGCTCTGTTGTTGGTTCTTGGAATCTGCTCAAATGTTATGTCGATGAAGGATTCTTTTAAGGTATCCACCAATTTTTTGTATGGGGTTAGCTTGTCATCCTTTGTCTGATATTCATTATTGACCTAATTTATGATCAACTGTGAGTCGCCGTAGACCTTGAGAGCTATGATATTCCACTACACTGTTATCCTGAGACCTATAGTCAAAGCCTCATTTTCTGCTATGTTGTTAGTGCAAGGAAATGCTAGTTTATATGATCTTGGTATGCAGTCCCCCTGTGGGGTGATGAAGAAGACACCAGCTCCTGATCCATGTTGTGTATATGAACCATCAAAGTATAGTTTCTAGTGATCAGCAATGTTGAGGTTAAAAATAGACTCATCTGGAAACTCTGAGACAAGGGGATTCTCAGAATACATAGGTGCTTCTGATAATTGGTCTTCAATAACTTGACCCTTGATGGCTTTTCTCTCAAGATACTCGATGCCATATTTTGATAATATCATGATCCATTTTTCCATTCTACCAGTTAACATTGCCTTTGATAAGAGATATTTAAGGGGGTCAATTTTGGCAATAAGCTTTATCTTGTGTGCCAGCATATAGTGTCTGAATTTTTGGGATGCAAACACTACTGCGCGGCAAGATTTTTCAATGAAGGAGTAATTTAGCTCATGACCGACCATTGTCCTGCTGATATAGTAGATGGCCCTTTCTATTCCGTTTTCATCATGCTGAGCAAGAAGAGCTCCTAGGGCCGCTGCTGTTGCGGACACATATAAGATCAATGGATTTCTTGGGATAGGTGGCATTAGTACTGGAGGTGTCAGTAGGTATTCCTTTATTTTTTTGAATGCCTCTTTGCACTTGGTATCCCATTTGTATACTACCCCCTCGTGGAGTAGGTGTGAATACAGATTCTACTTGTCTACCAGTTGTGCTATGAACCTTCTAATGGATTAGAGCCTACCTTGGAGGCCTCTCAGTTGTTTCAGATTCCTTGGTGCCTCCATCTCAAGGATTGCTTTGAATTTTGCAGGATCTACCTCAATACCCCTCATGGAGACTATGTATCCTAGTAATTTGCCTGATTGCACACCGAAGACACACTTCTTGGGATTTAGTCTGACCTTGTATTCCTCTAATTTGTCAAAGATAGCACTTAGAGTTGCTATATGATCTTGTCTTTTTCTTAACTTTGCTAGGATGTCGTCGACATAGTCTTCGACTGTTTTGTGAATCATATCATGAAATATCAGTGTCATGGCCCTTTGATAAGTTGCTCCTGCATTCTTTAGGCCGAATGGCATCATGTTCCAGCAGTAGGTCCCCCATGGACAAGTGAAAGCCGTCTTATGTTGGTCTTCTTTTGCTATCATAATCTGGTTGTATCTTGAAAATTCGTCCATTAGTGATAGCATCTCATGCCCTACTGTCATGTCCACTATCATATCGATATTGGGAAGTGGAAAGTCATCTTTGGGACATCCTTTGTTCAAATATCTGAAATCCATGTAGATTATGATAGCTCCATCAGATTTTGAAATAGGTACCAAGTTTAATACCCATTCTGGATAATCAATTGGTCGGATGAATCCAGCATCTAATAGCTTTTTGAGCTCCATTTTGACTAACAAAGCAATTTGAGGATGCATTTTGCGAAGCTTCTGTCTGATAGGTTTTGCATCTGGATACACTGCTAGGTGATGGACCATAGTATTTGGATCAAGTCCTGGAATATCAGCATAACTCCATGCAAAGTTTATTTGTCTTTCCCTTAGGAATGCTGCTAGGAGTTCTTGCTCTTCTGATAATAGTGATTCCGCATAGAATGTAATATGCGGGGTCTCCTCTGTTCCTAGGTTGACTGGGTTGCATTTTTTGGCCAAGACTGCTGACTTCTCTTGATGAATAGCTCTTAGGGGAAGATTGAATCCTTCATCCTCAGGTGCCTCAGAGAGGTTTTCACCATTGGATACGTCCTTTATTTTTACTATTTTCTTGTCAGAGAGTGCCACGGTATGGTTTTCACTCAAGGACTTGGATATGATTCTTAGTTTCTCACTTTTGTGACTGAAGGATTCAATCGTTTCCCCATAATAGGCGTGTGTGTCTAACTCCATTATGAATCCTGCCTTATGATCTCCATTTGGAATGTTATCCCTCAACCCCATGAATTCTGAGAGTGCTTCATCATTTTTGAATGTATCAAGAACTGGTGGTCCTCATTGGTCATAGTCGATCAGTTGGGGGTAGACTAAGCAGATCTCATGATTTTGATGATTGGATTTGAAAGATAAGGTACTAATCATGCAAAGGGTAGTATCTTCAAATAACCTAGGTAGGTTGGATAAAGTATCTTCGTCATCGCTACTAATATAGGGCTCAGTGATAAAGTTATGCATGTCTGTCCCTATGGGTATTGGGGAGTGCACTTGTACTAGGACTGGCTGAGGAGAAACATTAGCAGCTCTAACCAGAGGACTTCAGCCACATATGGTTATTCTTGGAGGGGTACATCCAAGACCAAGATTTGTTATAGGTCGCGTCTCAGGCATGATTGGTATTAAGAGCCCATTGTCATTTTGTCCCAGTCTTTGATTTCGATCATAGCCCATCCTAAGCATCATGTGTAGACCTCTGCTTCTTCCATCCATTGGTAATTTAGGTGTCGATCTTTCATCTCGATACATGTTTGATGGATCTGCTTCAATTACCTCATGGCCAAGGTCTCCCCACCTTGTGAATTCAGGATAATTTTGAGAATAGGTTTGTGGTGTGGGAGCTTGATTTTCTTGTGGGCATCCTCGTGATCTTGGAGATTGTGGTAACTCTCCTATCACAAAAGCATTGTTAGGGAGCCTATAACTTCCACAACCATCCTCTTGGATGATGAGCTTGATATCGGATATGGTGGGAATGGTGGGTGTCTCTATCGCAAAAGTGGACGTGAGAGTGGCAGGATCGATGTATGATGTGGATGGGCCCTCATCATTTTTCGACACTTGGGGGATTTTGTAATATTTGGCTTCAAGGTTCTGGCAGTATGAAAACGGCTCAGGATCTCCATGGATGGTAACCTCTTGTCCGTTATGTGTGAATTTTACACATTGGTGGAAGGTTGATGCTACAACTTTCATTGCATGGATCCATGGGCGTCCCAGGAGAATGTTGTATGGTAAGTCGAGGTCTAGGACCTGACAGGTGGTTTCCATAAGTGTTGGACCTACTTGGATAGGGAGCTTAATTGTGCCATGTGACACTCTTTTTTGGTCATCATATGCTCTAATTGTGATGCCCTTCCCTTTATCAATGGAATCTTCTGATATCTTTAACTGCTTGATGAGGCTAAAAGAACAAATGTTCAAACCTGTACCTCCATACACCAGGACCCTTTTGATTTTGCTTTTGTTCACAATGACCTCCAAGTGAAGTGCACGATTGTGAGATGGTTGGGTGGGAAAATCTTGATCGGAAAATGTAAGGAGGTTAGGTGTTATGATGTTTCCGACCATAGCTTGGAATTGTTCTGCATCGAGGTCTGCAGGGATGGTAGATGAGGCTAATGCTTCCTCAAGGATCTTTTTATGTGCTAATGAGATTTTTAACAACTCCATGATGGAGATGTGTGCTAGTGTTCTTTTGAGTTGGTCTACGACATTGTAGCTATACAGAACGGCTCTTGATGTAGGGACTCTATTGGGTTGGGCTGACCCTGCAATGGTGACTTTTTCGCCTCTTGTGGTGACTCCACAATCTTCGGCATGGGCGCCCTTGATGGTGATGACCATGCAGTTTTCATTGAGGTTGGAAACAACTGTTTCATATACATGATTTACACTACCTTTTCCTTTATCCTTGTTATTCCCCTTGTTGCCATGATTTGGCATCGGATTCGTGTAGATCTTAAGATCCTGATTCCCAGTAGGTGCTTCCACATTTATGATTCTTTTGTCAATGAGATCTTGAATGATGTTCTTGAGTCTTATACAATTATTTGTGGTGTGGCCTTTGATTTTGTGGAATTCACACAGTTGATTCTCATTGTACCAAGGAGGTTTGACATCAGGTTCTTGATAATTTTCAAATGTAGGAGCTTGAATGAGTTTTTCATCAATTAGCTTTTTCATGATGTCCTCAAGTGATTCCCCCAAAGTAGTGTATTTTCATTTGGGGTATGTTTTGCGTTGAGGTGGTCCTCTTTGGTCATTGACGTTATTGATGGTGGGATTATTGTTGGGTTGATATGTTGTGTGATGAGTGTTTTGGCGTTGTGGTTGGATTTGTGGTGCGGGTGTATTTTGGCGTGGACCACTAATGACCACCTTGGCATCAACGACACCATCATTAGTGATGTTCTTGTTTCTCGCCCATGTACAAGGTTTATCATTGTAATTGGATGGTGGGCGATTGATTTGTGATTCGTGATATGATGTTGATTCGATGGGTTGGGTTGCAAGGGCTCTTTCAATGCTAAGCGCCTTGGAGATTAGTTGATTATAGGTGGTGATTCCCTGAACCTTGAGGTGAAATGACAAGCGGATTTCAAGGTTGGTAATGATTGTGCAGACTTGTTGCTCTTCTGGCATGGTCCATTTGCTCTGATTGGCCTTGGATCGCCATCGTTGAAGAAATGAAGCGAAAGATTCATTCTTTCCTTGTTTCAGAGTGTAGAGTTCTTCGAGACTAACATCCATTGTAATGTTACATGCATAGTTTCTAATGAATGCATCTCTAATTTCTTTGAATGTCCTAACGCCTGAAGGTAAGCAAGAGAACCATTCTATAGCATCTCCTACTAAGCTCCTAGGGAATAGCCGCATCAGATAAGTATCTTCATATGCAACCTCCATACAATGAACCTGGAATTCCCTGATGTGATCTTCAGGGTTTCCCGTCCCTCGATATTTGTCAAATTTAGGGATCTCAAATCCCTTAGGGAATGGTTTCATGTCTAGGCTCCTATCAAATGGATAGGGACACAAGTTGCTTTGCGTTTTGGTTGTTCACCCTGATTGAAGATTGAGTACTTGTTGCGAGAGCAACTTGAATTGTGTCGTCATATCATTTTGAGGATCAGGGGGTGGGATGAATGTGTTTTGGGGTGTTGCAATCATGGTTTGGATGGATGGGTTGGTTTGTGCATTGTTCAATGGTATCGGTATGTTGTGGCGGGCGAAGTAGGCTTCTACTTGCTTTTGGATGAACAATGCTTGTTGTTGCTCTTGTTGTTGTTGCACTAGGATTTTTGCTTGTTGTTGCACTTGTTGTTGTTCTAACAATGCTTGTTGTTCTGCTTGTTGTTGCGCTTGTTGCTGTTCTAACAACGCTTGTTGTTCTGCTTGTTGTTGCGCTTGTTGTTCTGCTTGTTCTTGTTCCCACAACGCTTGTTGTTGGGCTGCCAATTCTGCTGCTTCTTGCTGTTCTTGATATTGTTTTAATGCTTGTTGGTACGCTTGCCATTGCGCTACTTGTGCGAGAAGTTATGCTTGGGCTTGCGCTTGTGCGGTTTGTTGTTGCAATAAAAGTTGTGCTTGAGTGACTCTTTGTGCTTGCAGTGCTTGTGCGGCTTGGGCGGCTTTAGCAGCTTGCACAGCTTGAGCGGCCTGTTGCACGGATGTCCATACGCATTCCAAAGTAATTAGGCACAGGCGGGGAGAATGCTTCCTTCAGAACTACCAATTTCATTTGCTTGAAAGTTCCTAAATCTTTGTCAACAAATCCATTTTGTTCATATCCTGCAATCATGGCATTCCATGAGACCAAATTTCTTTGAGGCACATTGTCGAACAGTTCGCATGTCCTGTCCATTCTTCCACATTTTGCATACACGTCTACCAGAGCGGTTGCAAGTACATCTCACAAAATTCTTCTATCCTTTATGCTTTGATGGATGTCCATACCTTGTTCCTAAGCTTCCATTTGGCACAGGCTGCGAGGGTGCTGGAAAAAGTTGTAGAGTCTGGCTTTACAGTCGCCAATTGCATTTGCTTGAAAATTTATAAAGCCTTTTCAACAAATCCATTTTGTGAATATCTTGCAATTAGGGTATTCCATGAGAACACATTTATTTGAGGCATTCTGTCAAACAGTTCACGTTGTTTGTCTATGCTTCCACATTTTTCATACATGTCTACCAGAGCATTTCCAACTACATCATCTGACAAAATTCCTAAACCCTTCATCCTATAATGGATTCTCTATTCCAAAGCTCCCATTTTAGCACCGGCTAGGACTACGTTGGCAAATGTAAACAATGCATCTAGCGCTGGAGACCTATTTTTTGCATGTAGTTAAACAGTGCGACTAAGCTCATGAGTAAACCCATGTCTTCTTACACTACAGTAGCATAACTTTTGTAGCGTGGGAATTTGAGCAATGCGCGGGTGGGCGGGGGTCAGTTTCAAAAAATTAAATTGACCATCATCCACCAAATGGCCTTCGTGAACGGTGAATGGAAAGAGGATGGACTATGGTTGGGCCTCACATAAGCCATCTAAGCGGTCAATGCTTAGTGTGTGCTGGTTAAGCCCAGCCCATTTTTCATGCGAATAAAAAAGGAGTCCACATACCTTGTCTATGTCTCCACCTTCTTAATACATGTCGATCAAGGTGTTTTCAACGAATACATCTGTCTAAAACTTTGAGGGATCCTTGACGCCTCTGACAGATATCTATCCTCAGTGAGAGGGCTTCGATTTTTCTTCTAGGCACAGAGAATGGGGATGCTCGGAGGGAGATGGTGGATATAAGCGCTACACCTGCCAATTGCATCTACGTATAAGTGTCAAAGGTACAAACGAAGGAAAACAACGAACAACAAAGGTACCAAAAGCGAACAAGGGCAAGTGAAAGGTACAAACGAAGGAAAAGCGAAGGCAAAAAGGTACAAGTGAAAGTGAAAATCAACAAGGAGGAGGCTAGCAAACGAAGACGAAAGGGGGATGATTTTTTTTTGAAAACACAATGTGTTTTTTAACACTTTAAGTGTTGATCAACACTACTTCACGAAGTTGTTTATCCTTTCGTTTTAGAACACTAATTTTCATTTGGATCTAAAATGAACAATTTAATTTTTCGTTGCAAAAGGGTTAAAAGGAATCTTAGGACAAACTTACTAGATTTCGTTTTGGGATAAAAATTGGACAAGCAATCTTCATATTTCATTTGGTGCTTAAAACAAACTCACAATTGCTTTGAAGGTTATAAAACGAACAAGTGTTTGAATTGTGTGATCTTGTCTTTTGAGTGTGTATCCTCTCCCCTTGAGCTTCGTGCGATCTAGGGTGCAAGAGAAACACTCAAAATACATTTTATTGCTTTGAAACACTTCAATTTGGGCTTAAAAATTGAACATCTTGTGTGAGTGTGAGTAGGGGCATTTTCACATACATTCTCTTTCTTTGTGCCATAAAAGATCGATCGAGTTACGAATTGTGTCTTTGCTCGCTTTTGTTTATCTTAGAGGGCCTGCCTTGGGGAAAAAGTACTCACCCAAGGGACGACTCAACCGGTAACACTCTAAAGCCAAGAGTATTTCCAGCCAGGATATAAATGAGGGTTTTGGTTAAACACCATAATCACGCGGTTGGCTCCGACAGGATGGATCCGAAAGGGGACTCTTGCCGTATGGGTCAATCTCCACGAACGGAAAGTCCTTACTAGAACCTATGTGCTAGAATTTTCCAAAATCCTTAATCTATTTGTTGGTGCAAGAATCATCGCTCTAAAGCCACCCCACACTCTTACGGTCTTCTAGTAGAGATGGAAAGCATGCCATGGGAGTTTCATGGGTGTTGATGCTTGGCTTGCCCCATTGACGATAATGAGCCGTGGAGGGGAGCCAGTGGGGTCAAGCATCTAACCATCCGCTTAGATAAGCGTAGCTGGACTTGTCCAAGTGGGAATCCAACAAATATAGTCTTACACATCCATAGGGCTTGTAATTATTCTTTGTTTGAAAACATAGTGTGTATTCAAAAACATTTTGCAAACAAACATTCAACATGATTCTCAAAATTTCAAACCCTCTTGAAGACAAATATCATTGACTCAATCCATATGTTACTGCTTTCCCTGCGGATTCACATCCTGTAGAGGTTCCTAAGCATTGGATTATACCTCAATTTGTCTTCTTGAGTAAACAATAGGAAAACCCTTGCCTTAAGTTCATTGAATTTCCACATAAAATATCTTGTGGGGTTTAAAGAAATTAAGACATTGGACATCTTAGTTTGAAACATAATCAAGTGGTTGTTTTTGGTAAAAAGAACTCATTAAGCAAAAGATAACAAATTCGACCCCACACATGTGCTTAATATCTCTTGGTCATATTGGTCTTTTGATTGCTCTTAGAGAAAAGTGTGTTCTTCAATACCTTGGCCTAGTAAACAAAGTCTCTCTAAGTCTCTTAGGATCAAATCAAACACTTCATCCATCTCAAACATTTATCAACATCATCCCACCAAACAACTTTAAGAGCTTTGAAAACATCATTACCTAGACTTGGGTGCATTTCTAGACCAAATCAAAATCATTTGTTTAGTTAGGTGTGTTTGGATGAATCCTTCCACGCACACTTAGTTAAATTATCAACCATCCTTTGAACAATTTCATCCTAAGATCACATCCAACATCTTAGGGTTTACAAGTTCATCATCCAAATCAAACCAATCAAAAAATCAAGCCCTAAAGTCTAGCATTGATTCAAAGTTCCTAAACGTTCAACACTCACATCATTTACACCTTTCATCCTCCATCTCGTCATTGGTCCTAAGAACCTTAGAGGTCACTTTTGCTACAAGATCAAAACACAAGAAGAACATGGAATATAAACTAGATTCATACATCATGAGTGGTCCAAACCAACCAAACTATCCAAGCCTCACGAAATCATGGGATTATGGAAACTCACATCCATACATAGGATCACTATCTCCTACGAATAGCAATAGCACAACGAATGTGAGTATGCCCAATCTGAATTTTGGAACACATCTCCCCATGATAGATTTAAATCAAAGTCCAAACTTACAAGTCTATCCTCCAAACAATCAATGCATGAGCCTTGAAACAAACAACGTCATTCCACCAAATCCCTATAAAGCAAATGTGGATGTACCAAGTGCAAGTTTTCGAAACATGAATCCTAACTCGAAAAACTTTGGAAAAATGATTCCCAATACCAACAATGTTCATCCTATCATGCCAAATCTGAACATCATCCCAAATCAAAACATTATCCAAAGTCAATTTTCCCATAATTCCATTCAAAAACCACAAGTAGGCATCCAAAATCCACTCAAACAAAAGCCAAATCAACTATCTCAAGTGAGTCAAGATCAAAATCAAGAAAAAATTTGGCGAGATCAAATTGCGGAACTTTCCAAAATAGTTGAGGCATTGCCCCAAGGGAAATCTCCACCACCATTACCTACATCATGCCTTGGTTTAGGGCTTCCCCCTTTACCTAGCGCCAATCAATCCACCCAAAACAATCCACCTAACGTCAATCAAACCATCACGTCAAATCCTTCAAGTATACCATCGACATCACACCAATGGATGGTATCTAATCAAACAACATTGATCCCAAATCAAAATTTGGTCTCTCAAGGACCTATCACCTTAGTCATTCCAACCATCACTATCCCTTCAATCATTCCAAACACCACTATCACACCCATCACATCTCAACCTCTCACTACCATGATCACTCCGAGCATATCTCAAACACTTGTCACTACATCCAACATGATTCTAAATCCACCACCACCCCCACCACCACCAATTTCCACTACATCAATCCAATACAACGTGACATTACAAGCTGCTTTTCAAAAGGGATTCCAACAATATCTAGCCATGCAACAAGCAACACAAGTGAAACAAGTGAAACAATCCTCTCAAGTTGCCCAAGCCTCTCAAGCTACCCAACCAACACAAGCACAAACACAAAAGATGACAACTATTGAAAACAAGGATCAAGATCAATCCATCACTGAGCACACGTTTACTTCATCTAATGATCAAATCGACATATGTCAAGAGTCACTTTTGAATCACAATCAAAATCCACCAACAAAAATCAACAATGAGCCAATTCAAGAAATATCAACATCACTTGACTCTATGGTCGAAGACATTCACAATCTCTCCACTGCAATTGTTGAAAACAATGATCAAAACCTCTGCATCGAGGAGCATATTGACGATGTATGTACACAATCCAATGATCAAGTCACGATACATCAAGAGCCACTCTTTAGTGATCTATTTCAAGGAGTGTTAGGACTATTTGATCCAATTGACATAATGCATGATCCGTTGACCAATGATCATATTGAAAATGTCTCTACATCGCCTTATGAGTTAGAGGACATATCTCAAGAAGTTATTCCAAAGCAAGATCAAAATCTTTCACTAAGGTCTAGCAATAGTCATTTTCAAAACATGTTGATCCCCTTTGACCTCATGGTTACAGATGTTGAAGGAACCTTGAACTTGACCATGCCTAATGTCGACATCCAAGAACCATTTATAAGCAATTCATCCTTTGGAACTGATCCATGTCAGGAACTTGATCTAAAGCATGTTGAAAGCAACTCCAAAATTAATCAAGATCAAGAATTTGTATCTTCAAGATACTACAATAATCTAATGAACACTCTCTTATCCATGCAAGATGATCATATCCATGTAGCACATACTCCTCCATCTACCCATGAGATGCTTTCTACAGATGGGCATGTAGATGATCTTCATCTAGAACAAGATTTTGTTACACAAAAAGAGTAGATTCTTAACTCCTACAATCAAACAGAGTTGTCAACATCAGGATCAAATATGTCCCAAATTCAGATTGAGGACATCATGAATAAGGAGATCCATCATTATCCGCCCAAGGAAACAAGTCAGATAGAACATTCAGATATAGCAGAGCAACAAATGGAAATAATGTCGTCTACAATGATCATTGATCAGAGAATGCATTTTGAGCAAGAGCTCTTCGAACAAGCAGAATCAATGAATAAAGGTGATACTATCACCATACTGGGGACAACTTCGTTTCAAGCAAACGTCAACATAGGGAGCATGAAGAGTCCTTATGATGAAGCTAGTGTCAATACTACAACCAACCACGTCACGATTCTTCATCCACCCATCACCCCATCCATGAATTGGGACCAACTTCGAAGGAAAATTTTGAATCAAAGTACGAAGAACATTATCAAAGCAAAAGAAGCAGAGAAGCATAATGGAGAAATCAAATACAAATGGATACCAAAGAATACAAAGAAAGATCATCCCTATCAAACTCCATCTGTCAAAGAAACTGTGGGGCAAACTAAAAGAGGGAAAGGTATCCATCAAAGATGTCCGCAAAATCAAAAGCAGGCTTTTCAAGCAACGTACAAAGTGTATCAAGTAGTTGGTCATAATTCCATGCACACTTTTCAGATTCCACCCATCATTGCTCATCTTCCCAAGTTTGGAGAGTCAGTTGTTCCAAACTGGCCAACCAATCCATCTCTTTATCCCTAAATGCACTCCATCCACACTTCCACGCGATGATATCCAATTTCATATTGAATGTATTGGGTAAATGACCTTTCATCATAAGGATTCTGAAGCCACTATATCGCGATGTGTGCACAAAGATAAAGTTAACCCCGATATCAATAAAGCAGATCAACAATCCCAAAAGTTGTATTCAAGTGCACATATCTTAGCAAAGCATCTTCTTCAGTGTGATATCGATGGCACATTACATAGCATCACGCCAACACCACTCGTGTGTTTCAAAGATGAATCTTCGGCAAAACGCGCCAGATTAAAACCAAAAAATTAGAAAAAGGATTGAAACAAGAAGAAAAAATCGTCCTCTAGTGAAAACCACTACAGTGGCGCTTTGGGCAAGACCATGATGAAAACCTGGCAAACAGGCGTCATGTGTAGAATCGAGCATCTACGTGCGCCAGTTCAGATGAAAGCATCTCATCCCATCCATAATAAATCGAGTATTCAATCCATCTCATCCATAATAAATCCATCCATCCATGAACCATTTATCCAATCCATTCGCATATATCTGCATCCATCATCTTAGTTATCTTGATCTTGATACAATTTTGGGGCATGCTTTATGCTTGCTTATGGTAAAACATCTTGACATGGGTCATTTTCATTGATCCTATCCTATGCAGCATTATCTGAGCTATGAAGCATTATCCAAAGGAGCTTTCTTGATGCAAACACCTTATCTTATTGCAAGATAATCCTTGGCATCCTTTGCATATCCATCCATCCATACACTTATCCAAGCATCCACCCATCGCATTCCATACATTGCTAGACATTGGGGGAAAATATGTACATCTTGCTTCGAGAATAAATCTTGGTCTATATCCTCCAACTTATGTGGCAATCCGAACATGGGAAAATATGAAATCAAATTGGTCAAATCATTTGTGAGCCATAATCCGAATCACTAGCCCATGGCACATTTTGACGAGAAGACATTCCTTATCAGTCTTAATCTTTCATCAAACATCAATTGATATCAGTCGCATCTAAGCTGCACGTCAAACATCACATCAAATCATCCAAACATCTTTTGTTTGAAACCAAGCTTCATCAAACATGATCAATCAAATCCAATCAAAAAATCATCATCTCGGGATATCCTTTTGTTGCTTAACACTATCCTTGCATTGTCGTGTGTCCTCGACAATGTTATCATTATCAATCCTGATCAATCCAATCCTTGCATTGTTGTGTATCCTCAACAATGCTATCATCATCAATCCCATCAAATACTTGTGTTGCATAACACTATCCTTGCATTGTTGTGTATCCTCAACAATGTTATCATCATCATCAATCCATCGACTTGATCTATCAACCTTAGCTTGGTTTTCAACAAAATCGCAAAACAGAGAACTGATATCATCACACACACATCCATATCGAAATCATCCAAATCATGCAAAAATCCAAAAACATCCAAATCATGTCAAAATCCAAAAAAAAATAGTCAAAAGCAGAAAACATCAAAAACATTGGAATCCGAACTACGTCGTCTCTGAGCTTAAACGTAGGCAAGGCTAATCTTCAATCAGCCCCCGAGACATCAAAATCCAAAAACATTCAAATAACATCAAAATCCAAAAACATTCAAAAAACATCGCAAAATCCAAAAACACCAAAAAACAGCCTCAAAACATTTCAAAAACGTCAAAAACATCCAAATATTTGAAAAATCCACCCATCCCGTTTCGCTTTCACCCGCAATAATCAATCATCCATAATAAACTGATCACCATCTTCATCCTTTGGCAACGCAAACAGAAACAATCATAGCAGTCAGCAAAATCAAGCTTCAATCGTAAAATCAAAATCGAAACAA